>APFE030305054.1:47695-66906 GCA_000404065.3 Pinus taeda | reverse complement strand
AAAATAAAAATAGAGTAGTCTAACTTATAGATGAAATGACCTTTTTCACGACTTTCTTTTGTAGTGAATTTTAAACAAAATCCAGTATAGATTTTTAAAAACTTTAGTTTAAGTTGTTTAATCTGTAAAATTTGAGTGCCCGAGGGGTTTCTCAGGGTGTTGAATCTATATTCATTCAAAAATGTATTTAAGAACAAAAAAATCACTTTTTGCTTGAATTGTATTGCTAGATTTTGGTGAAAAGGTTTTCTTATTTCTATAAGTTAGACTATGCCGATATAATAACTTTATAAAAATAAAATAATGATAAAAATAAAAATGACCCATGGTATTAAACCATGGTAGTGAGAACCCACAATATTGACTCATGGTATTCATGTGGAATATAGTCTATTTAAAGAGGGAAATTAAACAAACCTAGATTCACCTTAACTCCGAATCTAACAGCGCCGAGAGGGATTTAGAGTGAAAAGAATTATGATCCCTCTTGGCGCTTGGTAGGTCCGGAGTTAAGATATATCTAAATTAGCATAATTGACAAATGCTTAACCCTTCACATATCTAATATAACTAAATTTAACACTTTTTGTTTTTGTATCCCAAAGGAACCCAACAACCCACCCGACACATAACTACAAGTAAACCTCTAGGAGTCTATGGTTTGTCCTCCTCCTCATAAGTGGGGTCACAACTGGAAGATTTGAACCTTGAATATCTCAAATTTCACAGATTTCATATTACTTCAATCACCAATTAAATTACCCCTAAACAATTAAGTTTAACCCCTTAACTCAAATAAACTTTTTTTTTTTTCATTTATTTCAATTTATATTATATATAAAAATATTATAATATTACATCAAATTTTATAATTTAAACCCTCTAAAAAGTCGTATGGACAAAAATACCTAACCAAAGCCCTTACCACCTAAACCCTACGTACCCTTTTGCGAATTTTGTCATATGTGTTAACATATATTTCCACGATACACATCAAAATTACTAATCAATATTTACATGAACATTATTGTACAATATACCCCACCCTCTTTAAGTCATGTTGACCACCATGATCTTTTGTATTCAATTGTAGTTGACGAAAATGACATAATTTGTTGTTGCTTGTTGGGATACGAATTTGCAACTGTGCCCACATTGAATATGTAGCCCAATGTATATCATACTTAATCTAGATCTAGATAGTTGTAACTTATCCTCAAATTTAGTAACGTATCCTCAATGGTCACCTTCCAATTTTCAATGTCTATGTACTCAGCATCTTCATTCATGGAAGGTTTTTCAAACCACTTTAGGTTTTTTTTTAATTGAACTATACTATATATATATATAGTATATATATATATAAAATAAAATAAAATAAAATAAAGATAAAGAGTTGAAATTGTGTTATAGCATAAAATCATATAGAGTAGTACATTATATAATTATTCATTGTTAATATATTTTATAGTATACAGTCTTAATTTTCCTAGTGAGAAACTAAATGTTTTTTACCATCTAATTATGGGATAACTTGTGCAAAACTGCAAGAGCTTTAATAATTGTAACATAATAAGAGTATATATTGCATGATCATAATACAAAAATTTGCTTGAAATCTTTTAACAACTAAGAACCATAAGAGGTAATAGGTGTTTGTATTTTTCACACTAAATCTTAAAGGGGTTGGCATAGAGGTGATGCATGGGATATGTCACTATATTTGAGCCAGATACACACCCATTCTCTCCATATAAAATTGTTGGTTTCTCTGCTCACATTTCACATCTTTATGGCTTGCAAAGAGAAGACCAAACACAAATCGAAACCAGGTATAGGGACCCAATAACTTAACAAGCAAGAATTGACAACAATCACATCCAAAAATAATACACTTCACAATGCCAAGACCGACATTCACAAGCAAGCTAGCGTTCTTGTAAACATACATAGAGCTAAAATCAAAATTAAGGATTTTAGGATGCAGAGATACCTGAAGAGAGGTGGTTGCTAAGCGTCAAGTGTCAATAACCAACACAGTTCTTTGTGTGTCATAGCTCCTAGGAACAAATGAGCCGCAAGAGTCTCCTATCTTCTCGGAGCATGAGCCCCTAATTCCCTTTCTTAATACAATACCCCGAAGAATCAGAGCCCAAATTTCCTCCACGTCGTGGAAACAAAGTTTCCTTCTAGTATTATGCTCCATGAGAATTGTCCTCTTGGGTGCTAGGCTACCAAAATACCAAATTAGACTATTACCATTATCTCTCCCAGACCCAAAAATCACCTTAAAAGTAGGCCAAGCTCCCTCCCGCAAGCTATGAGTGAATTCTCTACGTAGATGTTATACAAGCATGCCTCCCGCACCCCTCTCCTCCTGCATTTGGTGGCCCTCAAAGTTAACAAGGATGAACAAAATCGCATGTATTCGCATGCATGGGATGTCCATTTAATGCTCTCTCAGTTGCAGGGTGGTGGTCACATGGCCCCAAGTCACCATATTCTTCGTATGTCACCTTCGTCGAGGGAGAGTTCACAAGGCTCGAAGGCAAGACAACAATATTTATAGGCACGAAATCATTACAACAATATTCATCAAAAAATTATAACTCATCATATAACTAATAAGCATTTGAACATGAGCGGAGAAGATAACAACCATTCTACCTAACCACGCAAAATAATTCTAATTGAAAAAATCACTATTTTAATTTTTATTATTTTAACCAATAATTACTTAACATTATTTTCATGTCTTTCGGTACATTCACTCCTTAAAGGTTATATTCGTTAAAAGTCCACTATTCCCATACTCATTTTATAAATCCATCCCTCACCAATGAATTTTTTATTTATTGTTATTCTTCCTCAAAAAGTCATACGATGATAACATACCTTTATCACATATTTCAAATCCATGCACTTGTTCATATGCTACAAAACTCATCCATATTGTATTCATTTGTAATTTTAGTTCATGTGCAACAAAACTCACCAATATTGTGCAATAATCTTACTTTGATTTTTCCCGTTGAACAAATATTAACCTTTTGTCTTTTTAGTTATATTAGGACCATTCATTTGGATTACTCATTTATTTTCGTTAGTGTTTCTAAACTAAGTCCTTTTTGTCTTCACTTGTTTTTGCTATCAACTTTCATTTCAACTTCATTATTTTGGTTTAAATTTGATTTTTTTCCTTTAAATGTTAATCAAAACTTTATAATGTATTGAAATTCAATATTTATATTTAAAATTTTGTTTTTAATAATAAAAATATTGGTTTCTGAAGAGATATATTAATCCAATTTATTTATTTTTTTAACAACAAATAAATATCATAATGAATCTTTACCTAAAATGTTACAAATTTACACAAGTTGCTAATGTTTATATATATATATATATAATATATATAATAAAATTGCAAAATCATATAAGTATAGTGTTAACACTCAGGTTGTTCCTCAGGAATATTCTAAGGAGGGAATACGGCCGAGGTAACCACAGACCAATCTTTTAGACACAGATTTTAGCCAATCTACATCCAGCGAGGGCTCTCTCTTTATAGTTCAGCTTTGTTTTGAGGTATTTTAGGCTAGTTATGATGTACAACGGTTTGTTTTGATTTTTGGATGATGATCTTCAATAGACCTGGGATGCAAGTCTAAACAATTTATTCCATTGGGCTAATGGAGTCTATGAGGGTGAACTGCTGAGTATGGTTTCTTTGACAAAGGGTGAAACTACAGAGCAAGGTAATTAATCCTGGAACAATTTCAAATGCTGGAATAAGATGGAATGGAAGCCAATTGGTGAAGGGCAATTAAGAATCTTTCATCATGTAGGTAGAGGGAAATTATATGACTATTACCAAGGAGCAGCTAAGAATTCCCCATAAAATATTCAAAGTGAAAGAACCAATGGAAACAAAAGCAGTTAAGAATTCCTATTTATGCTAATTCTGAAGAAAACATAAGTAATAATAGAGATTGAACACAGAGTGTGAATAAACAAATTTTGTGCTATTCTTTTTCTCTATTACTAAGATTATGAAACATATATGAAGTTTGCAAACACAGGAAACTGTAAAACGTAGGTGAGAAAAAACTTATTGATCCATAAACTGACTCAAGAATTCTGTAGCAAGGCCCAGAGCATCAAATCCACATTCAGATAGTGCAGCAACAATGATAATCAACAGCCTTTGTATTCAACAAATCGTCAGAGTTACAGTGCAGTCTAAAAAAGATATCACCAACCCCGAATACTTCTCTTGGGGAGGTATTTATATAAAAAGTGTTACAAAATATCTAAATGAGATAATATGTAACAATAACTCATTCTACCAACCTAAGAAGAGAAATAAATGATCTTGAAAGCAGGGAGGAATAAATGAAGAAGTAATTGCTGTTGTGTTGGCTGCTTTAGTTGGTCAGATATGTTGACTTTTAAGCTCAGTGAGTCGGCTGGTAGTTGTCTTCTATTGATATCCTTGCGCTGTTGTCCCCGCCCTTTCGGCTGTATCTGATCCGGCTTTAGCATGTGGTTGCTCCAGCTTGGTTCTCGTCCCCTGTTGTTTTCTTCTTTATGGCGTATGGTACGACCTTTGAATTTTTCCAAGATAAAGATGATAAAAAGGAATAAAAAACATATTTATAGAATCTCCAACATGCTTTGCCACCATTGGTCCCCTGGGAATTGGTGTCTTTGCAATTTCCTTAATGTTTCATCAGCTTCCGTATATCTGAAGAAATTGGGTTGGATTGTGAAAAGATGTTTTATTTCATGTTCAATGTAAAATAGATTTTCCAAACTGTCATACAGGCTCTGTCCTGATGGGAGTGCTCTTTCTTCAGAAGTGCTTGATGATGTTGTGATCTGATTAGCAACATATGTATTCACCTTGTGAGCATAGTTTGCATGTGTCATTAGTTTATGATCATTCATAATAAACTGGACAGACCCTTTCCCTACAAAATTGCAAACCTCTCTGTAAAAGCATTTATTTCTATTTGCATCTCTTAGCACTTTCTCTCTAGGTTTTGTATGAAATTCCTCATGGTTAGCACTCTTTTAAATATCAAAATGGTGTTTGTCCAGTCCCTGATATCCAATGCTGCTAGTTCTTCACTAGTGTGGGTATTTAAAAAATGTACTAACCTATTGGCCTGTTCGGGCATGTGTCCCAATAGTGTCCTGGCCTTTTGAATCTCTACTTGGGCTAGTACTATCAAGTCAATTTGCTCATGGATTGTTTGTATTGATCTCCATTCATCAGTGATGGATTGGCCAATATTAGCCCACAAGATTTTCTTGATTTCTGCTAGAGGTTTGTGAAGAGAAAGATCTTTTTCTAAGGATCTTACCTTGTTTTCCAATGCCTTTACCTCTCTTGTTCTTTCTGCCACAGTCATTTTGGATTTATCATAGCTTACTTCTAATTTTGCCAATTTCTCTTTGGCTTCCTTCAGTTATGATACTTGGAGTTTTAGATCCTCCATAGCTTTAATTAACTGTTCTGTTGTCATAGTAGTGTTGTTGCCTGTGGTTGTACCTGTGGTGATTTCTGCTGTTGATGTCTGGATTGTGGGAGGGACTGCTGTTGTAATTGTAGGAGGAACAATCGTAATTGTTGGAGCTACTTCAGGTGGCTGGGAGGTCGACTCTCCCTGCTTCCCTTGCAGTGCTTTCTCCAATTCCTACTCTGTTTCTGCCAATCTCTCATTCATTTTTATTAGCAGGTCCATCATATCTTCCTGTGATTTCTGCTCAACTATCTCTGCAATTTGGGGATGCATGGTAATAGACAACTTGAGCCATTTTTTGAGAGCTACAATGTCTTCTCCTTCTTTTTTATTAGTGCTTTTATACCCTTGGCATCCTTGGGATCATGTCCCAGCTCAATGATAATTTCTTCCAAGGATTTGATCCTGTTATCCTTGGCTAATGAAGAAACCTTTTCCAACTATAATTGGGCAGAGGTGTTGTGCAATGAATTCTGCAACTTGTGAGCTAATAATGCCTTGTCTGCCAAGGTGGAGTACACCATTTCTCCGGTTTTCTTATGCAATTCAATCTGGTCTATTGGATGGATGTCTTTGGAGAGAACTTCCAGATTGGTCCTGATGTAATCAACAGCTGACTGTGGCTGCTGCATTGTGGGCTTGAAGTGACTAAGAATCATTTTCCCTTCTTGGATATCATATGCTTCCATTAACCTTTGTTGATTTGTGGGAGTTGTCCTCATCAAGTGATTATAAAGTTGAATTCTCACCGGATCATTCTTTGCCTTTATTTCAGTGAAGGTTCTCTTAATATCTGAACCTTGCTTGCTTTGTTGCTTGTTTTGAGGCCTGGTGGATGAAACTTCCACACTATGTTGCCTCTCTAGCTCTTGCTGATATGAGCTAGTTGATGTGCCCACTATTGGAGAAGTTTGCTGCTCGGTCATTACCTCACCCCTCAGGCTACCTGTTGTTTCTTCCAAGAGTTCCTCTTCAGAGTAAGGATTCAACCTTTGCCTCTTTTCCCCTGGTTATTTTGCTGGTCCACTAATAGGTGTGCCTTCTTCTCTGTCTCTTTTCTTGCTTTTTTCCTCGTTTAGAGGAGTTTGTAGTGCAGGGGTTTCTGGTACCATGGTCTGAACTGGAGGAGCTTGCCCTTAACCTTCCTCTTTTGATGTAGCTGGCTGGTCTGTCATTATTTCCTGCTCCATGTCTATTATCTCCTTGCCCTTGGCTGACCCAGTTTTGGCTCTTTGTGTAGGCTGCTGAGAAGTCCCAGCAAAGGATGTGTCACCTCCTGTGTGCTGAGGCAGCTTGAAGGATACCTGTCCAAAAGAGTCCAGGTCAATCGTTTTTTCAAGCTCTTTCATTTCTTTTTCCAATTTCTCTTCCTCAGTGATTTCTTCAACTAATGTGCCTTCTAACCATTCTTGTTGATTAGCATACTATAGAATTTCAAGGATCTTGTGATGGACGTTTGCTGGTAGCTTGTTTTTCACTTTCCTATAACTTATAAAAATGATTGGGGTCATATGGTACCCAATAAAAACTTTGTTTCAGCTTAAGTCGCTCCCCTAAAATCTTATCAGCCTCTTCCCAAGCTTTCCTTTTATTGAAGAAAAAAGGGCCCAGTTGATTTCTTATTTTGAGCTGTGCCTTTTTCTTAGCACTGTAGAAGTGGATTAAGTCTACATGAATAAACTGCTTGAAGTACTCTAGTACAAACAGTCTCATGGGCACAAATTTGGGTAGCTTGTAGGGGCACAATTCACAGCCATATATTCTTATTTCAGTGTGATTCTGATATAAGTACCAATCACCTATACTGTAGTTCTTGGAGAGCTAAAAAATTTTCTGCATTTCACCAAAGAGTCTGGCAGGAGGAATTGTCATCAATAAAGAAGAGGTTGGATGTATGAATAGGTCAATGAATTCACAGTAGGTATAAGGGGAGTCATGAACACGGTGTAAGACTGAGGTCTAGAATATTACAGACCTTCGCTCTCCTTTGCAATCAAATTTTCTAAGAGGAATTTGAAAACTATTTGGTTGATTGTACAACAACAAATGATATATGTATGAGGTGTATTTAAACACTCTTTCTCTGTCTAGGCTCATGAATTGTTCATGGATCTTATCAGCTATGAAGGTGGCATAATCATACTTGACAGCAGGGGGCTGTCGTGGAGTAAATATTGACAAGAGAACCAAGGTGGTCTCGTCAACATATTCACTGGTTTTAAATCCTAAAATGTAGGATATCATGTCAACAAGGAAATTTCCTGCTTCTGTGAACCAAGTATCTAGATAAGGAGGTGGGCCTCGGTGTTAGCAATCTGGTCTCATGAACAATTGAGTTAATCTGGTTATCTCTGAACTAGGCAGTTTAGCACCTTGGTTAAGCAAGAATCCCATAGAAAGAGGAGCCAGAGGTTGAGTTGGCTTGAAGTGCAACATCTCATTGATGGATTTAGGGGTGATATAAAAGAGGACATTTCCATAAGGGGCCATCACTGCCTTTTGAGTAGGCTCATAATTAGCACAGCATTGGTGGATGAGGTCAGGGAATACATTCACTGAAGGGAGGTAGTACATGGGCATGTTGGACTCTCAAATTCCATAGACATCGGCATTGTTGCGGTAGCTATTCCTTATTTCACAAAAAGATTAGAGGTGAGGCTTTTGGCCAATTAATTCATTAACCTAAAAATTCATGTCAGCTAAAGGTATCCATTCCAGTTCTTTGTGTGGTGCATTAAGGGGTGCAATATTAAGGGCCACGCGCGTAGGGGCTTCCATGTTTGCTCAGTTCCCTGTGATTTTCAAAGTAGAATTTGGGTCTTTGTGGCACAAAATAGACAAAAACAATGGTGGAATGTCTTTTCTTGGAATTACAGGCGGATTTTAGCTTGCATTTCGGCTTTTTAGGTATAATTTACAGAAGAAACACAAAAATATAGGTTCGGGAAGTGGAAATGGAGTAAATACCTGGGTTTTGGATGTGCACGAGAGCAGTTTACAGGGTAATTGACTAGCAATAGCAGGAGACTGGTCTTTGCTAGTTAGGGGTGACAGATTGTAGCTCGCGCGACCATTTGGACGTTGATTTGTATGCACAGGCTCCGTAAAAAGAATGAATAGAAATGGATGAAAACGACACTTTCACGGGTTTTTTAACAAAAATTTGGCTTTACGGGTTTTTTGGCGCTTTTTTGTGATGACTTCATCATGACGTGAGATTTTGTCGTGTAGCGGGGTACGGAAGATGATGTGGCGGATGACGTGGCAGATGACATGGAGGTGAGGTGGCGGATGACGTGGGTGATGACATGGATGACGACGTCAGCAGGGGGAGCGAGGGCGGTAAATGGTATTTCCCGCACCGCTTTTGGACAAAAGCTATTTTGGGCGGATCGGTCGTGATAACATCCGGTGGGCGCCATGTGTTTTCTATATGGCAGCAAAACCGCCATTTTCCCGGAAGCTAACGTTCGGCAATCGGAGGGGTTGTGATATTGCAGTGGGCCGTCGGATGGGGAGGCCCGGAATCCGATGGTTGACGACGATTGGAACTGGCGGTGAATTATGGTGCAGGACCCGTATGATATGAGCGGTGTATTAACGGCTTCGCGGCTAGTGTGGTTGGCTGCGGGGAGGTTTAAGTATTGATTAACCAAACGTTAATCAAACTTTATAAATGCACGCACGGGGAGGGTTGTCCATAAGGTTTCGGATAAACATTAGACCCCTTAAAACATTAGTATATGGCTATAACTAAGCCCGGGGCGGCATATTAAAAATTTCGGGTTTTTTTTTATGTATTTTATATAGTACAGGCATGGGGGGAAAGTATAGGGATTTATATAATATAGTTAATATGTTAATATGAAATTTCGAAATGATATGATAATGAGCACTAAGTTGTATAGTGAAACTTAGGCTATAGGGAGAGTCAAAAGAAGAAAGATCTTACACAAGAAATGTGGTTTCTTGCTTTAAGCAAAATGTCATTGTTCTTAAACCTTTTTCATCAAATGGAGTGTTCTTAGGGTATTGAGCAGATCTCAATATCCTGGGGGGAGGTTAGTGAGTGATTGTTGTGAGAGGAATGAGGGGAAGTTAGACATGCATCACTTGATCTGTCACCACATCATTGCTGTGGTGTTGATGATGGTAATGAGATGAATCACCTTTGAAAGACAAAGCTTCTCATGAACCTGCTTTTGCAACATCAAAACTGCCTACCCAGCCTACTGTTCCTAACATTTTTTCTTCCTTTTCTTTGGGTGCATTTGAACTAGTAAACCCTTACTCTCTTCTTTTCTTTTAATTGCCATTCTATCTAAGTCTGCCCTTATTTCTTCCAATGGCTCAGATTTAGCTGTTGAGACCCTTTGCTTCTCTACCTAACTATTTGTCTGCCGAGCTTGAACTGTTTGGACAGACTTTATTCTCTATCTCTAAAACAAGAAATTTAAACATGAACTGGCCAAGATTGAGTTGTTTGGCCTTCCATCAACTGTAGCAAGAGTCTACCAACTGTACACAATGGGATTCTTATGCAAAAATAGAATAGTAGTGGAATTTTGGACTAGCACACTTTCCTGGTCTTTTCTTTGGGGTTCATTTCTTTTCTTTTGACCAATTCATTCTTTTTTGCCCTTTCATCTTTCTTTTAGGGTATACCCTCTTTTCATATTTTAATTTTTTGGTTTTTATTCAAAATATGGAACCTTTGCAGCATGGAAAGGATGAACATATTTGGGATTTCATAAGTCAGTCATGAAATATGACACCTATTGGTATAGGAGCATAACACTAGCTCCACTTAGGGATGGCTTTTCTTGGTGAAAAGCAAAGAAAAACAGGTCAGATGGCCTTATATCCAATTCTTGTTGGATTCTGAAATTTCCCTTTTGTTGCAAGTAACAAAACTGCACCTTTGCAACATATATACATTTCTGATAAGCTGATTCAAGCAATTGCAACTCTGTTTTGAATATTTTGTCTGAATGTTCTTTCTCATATTTACAGCTCCCAAATCTTCTTCTCTAGTTTTTTGTTTGAAGCAAAAGGTAAAACAAAAAGGTGGCACAGTTCCTAGACTTTTTCTTAAAGTTCCCTAGATATTCCTTCCTATCTTATTGCTGTAATGAACTGCAGAAAGTAAACATTTTATTGTACAAATTAGACTGCTGATATATCAACAAACTGGATCAAAATAATTCTTGAGCATCCGACCATTAACTGGTCCATCTTCTATTCCTGTGCCATCCAGGTTTCTTAAAAAATAGGTGTTGTTTCCTTGTGAAGCCTGAATAGTATAAGGTCCCTTCCATAGAAAGTCAAACTTCCCATGTTTTCCTTTATCTTCCCTTTTGGAATCCCATTTCAGTACTTTGTCTCCTATGAAGAAATCTTCTGCCTTAGTCCTCTTGTCAAATATCTTCTTAAATTTTTCTTGTAGAACTTGAGATCTTTGATACACCTCTTCTCTAGTCTGCTTCAAATGAATAGTTTGATTGATTCTTCTCTGAATGTCATTGGGTTCTGCCTGAACTTCTTGCAGCAATTTTATCACAGGGATTCCCAAAGATGAAGGGAATATAGCCTCCATACCATAAACTAGCTCATAGGAGCTTGTTCCAATGGATCTCTTTGTAGTCAATCTGTCTGCCCAGAGTGCATTGATAAGCTTTTTATGCCAGTTTTTCTTGTTTTCTTCCAATACTTTCTTAATGATATTGATCAAGCTTTTATTGGATGACTCAGATAAACCATTACCTTGAGGGTAATAGGTTGTGGAGTGACCTAAGGAGATGTGGTACTTGTGACAGAAATTGATCATTCTCTTGGATTTGAAGGCATCAACATTATCTGTTATAATCTTTTCAGGACAACCAAATCTGGACAGGATGTTGGTTTCTAAGAATTGTATGATCACTGAATCATTGGCTTGCCTACAAGGGATGGCCTCTATCCACTTGGTAAAGTAATCAGTGGTAGTAAGGATCCATTTATGCTGGCCAGAAGAGGGAGGGTGAATTTCCCCAATAAAATCTAAGCCCCATTGTTGAAATGGTCTTTCAGTGGAAATTGGTTTGAGGGGTAGAAGTAGGAGCTTTCTCTTGCCTTCAAATATCTGACATTTATGGCAAGTAATAACAATTTTTTTGACATCAGAAAACAGGGTGGGCCAATAAAACCCATCCCTTAGGATTTTATCAGCAGTTGATTTCCAATACAAATGTCCACCACAGTCCCCTGCATGAAATTCTTTCAACACTTTGTCAGTTTCATCCTTTGTTAAGCAATTAAGTAAAATGCCTTCATGATTTTTCCAAAATAAAACATTATCTAAAATACAGAATTTTGAAGCTTTCATTTTTAGAAATCTTTTCTTAGTTCTGGATAACCCTGGAGGAGCCTGCAGGTTTAGCAATACATAAATAATATCAGCATACCACGGTGATTGTAGAAAGGCTTGATTGATCTATGGAGTCGCCATCTCTTGTTCATTATCCAGCTCATTGATGTCAAGGGCTTGAAAATTGGTTTCAGTCATAAGTTTAGCTAATCCTTGCCCCTTTATTAGCTTTGTTAGTTTAATTTCAATGTCATATTCCAAAATGTTAGCTATCCATTTGCCTCTTTTGCCTTCAATTCCTTCTTGAGTTAGAATATCCTTGACAACAATATTTGGCACATAAGCTACTACATGAGAATATAAGATATAAACTTTGAAGTCCTTAATAGCTTTTACAAGGGCATAAGCCTGTTTTTCCATGATTTGATATTTAAGAGGTGCATCCCTTAGTGCTTTGCTGAAAAAAGCTATGGGCTTTTCATGTCCTTGGTCATCTTTCTGTAGTAGGACAACAACAATAGTATGTTCTGATGCAAATGAAAAGATTATAAAGTCTCTGTCAAATTTCGGGCTTGTAAGCATTGCTGTTTTAGTCAGAGCCATCTTGATTTCTTCAAATGCTTGTTTGGCTTATGTTGTCCATTTTACTTTGGAATCCTTTTTTAACATGTTGCTTAGCAGTTTGATTAATTCAGCCAGATTGGGTATGAATCTTCTCAAGAAGCTGATCTTCCCTAGGAAAGCTTGAAGTTCTTTGATACTTCTAGGGTGAGGAACTTGCAGAATGGCTTGTATTATGTCCGGATCTATTCTAATGCCTTCTTTGGAGATGATGTGACCTAACAGTTTTCCCTCTTGTAGGCCAAATAATGATTTCTTTGGGTTCAGTGAGATACCATATTTTCGGCAGATTAAAAACACTTGTCTAAGATGATGTAGGTGTTCTTGATCTGATTTGGAAAAGGCAGTGAGATCATATAGGTATATGGCTAGGAAATCATGAATTTCCTTAGCAAAAGCTATGTCCATTGCACACTGGAAGGTTGCCCCTGCATTCTTGAGTCCGAATGGCATTTTTACATATTTGAAGGTTCCCCAAGGTGTGGTAAAAGCAGTCTTATCTTGGTCATTAGGGTGAACTAAAATCTGGTTGAAGCCTGAAAATCCATCTAGCAGTGAAATTCTAGAAGCTCCCACTACCCTTTGTAAAATGTGGTCCATCTTGGGTAAGGGATAGTGGTCTTTCAAAGAGACTTTGTTCAGATTTCTCAAATCAACACACAATCTTATTTCTCCCATTTTCTTCCTAGTGGGCACTAGGTTTGAGATCCATTCTGAAAATCTAATGGGTGCAATTATCCTAGCTTCATACATTCTTTTGACTTCCTTTTCAATTAGAGGAAGGAGTACCGTGTTGACCCTTCTAAGTTTTTTCTTGAAAGGTTTTTTATTTTCTTTGACGGGTATTGTATGCTAAATTACATAAGTACCATAGGACTTAATATCTTCATAACTCCATGCAAAAACCTCCTGGAATTATTTAAACAATTCAATATATTTCAGCTTCTGGTCAGAAGGCAAAGTTTTAGACAATTTTATCATTTTGGGATTTTGTTCTGTCCCTATGTTACAGTCCTCAATCTCTGCATTTAGAGGCTGCATTTTGGGCTTCCTTAGGATGTCATTTGAATCAAAAATGTCTTCCAGAGGAGTCAAGCCTGTGGGTAAAAAATTGTACTTTAAATCAATCACTTCAGACTATCCTTCAACGGTTTCATCAAAGTCAATTTCTTTCAGCTCTTGTAATTCCTTGCTGGTAAATTTTATTGGATGTAGAATTTGATTTACAGTTTGACCTGAAATGTGAGTTTCAATTTTGTCTATTTGATCATCTTCACCCATGGTGCTTGTATCTATTTTAGTGCTAGAAAATTCTTCTTTCAGAGTCAAGAAATTGTTAATTTGAGTATCATTCTCAAACACTTGCTAATTTTTTACATTGTCCGGTACGGTTGGCCTGTGTTTAATCTCTGCTGTAAAATGATTTAGGTTGAAATGGCAGTTTACAAGTGCTCGCAAATGTTGCCAAACTATGAGCATGTAAATTATGTCTCCTTAGGATTTTAATAAGCTGAGTTTCCAAAAAGGTGTTGAGTATTTCGATGGCTGCTCCTCTATATGATCTTAATCTTAGATCATTTGTCAGGAAGTTTCCTTTCATTTGTTGAATAATCAAATCAGAGTCTCCCAAAATTGATACCCTTACTGCACCTAGGTTTTTAATCAATTTGAGTCCTAGCAGGAGGGCCTCATATTCAGCCATGTTATTAGTGCATCTAAAATTCAACCTGTATGCACGTCCCTCAGCATGATCATTTTCCAGATTATGTGTCCAAATTCCTACCCCTGCTCCTAGCTTATTGACTGACCCATCAAATTCCAAATACCATAGAACTTCTTGATTGTGACTAGTATCAGGGGTTTTAGAGTTTTGCTGACTAGGGGGATGTAGATTCTCAATTCCCTGTGGCTGTCCTTGTGCATTTGATGTGTCATTGTTGCTAGAAATTTCTTGAAATTGCACAATGGAACTTTCCTTTGTGAGCTTTTCCTGTCTGAAAGTCAGAGTTTTTAGTTCAGTTGAGGGGTGAATTTCAGCATTGTATAGGATGAAGGAATGCATATCATAATGCATGGAATAGATGGGAAAATTTTGAGGTTTCTCTTGGCTGCTAACCGCATACTTCATCAAAGTTTCTCTGTATAGCCTCTTTAGCTGACCAAACACTGATATGGTAGCATAGGACATGTCAAGTTATAAAGATCCTTGAAGCTTGGCGCCACAAGATCTAGATAATAACATTCCATATTTGGGTGGGATATCAACCACTACTACATCCATTAGAATTGTAGGGTATTGTACCAATGATACACACAGATATTTAATCAATCTTAGGCACCTAACTTGTCTAGAATCAAACGAGAATAGGTCTTTGTATGGTTCCAATTTTTCCCTCATTGATTTGGGCATCAAATTGTGAGAGGCCCCGGAATCAAACATTGCATTGTGAATTATTTTGTCATGGATGTTTAAACTTACATAAAAAGGAGGAAATCCTCCATCTACTGACTTTCCATTTACTTCTGGGCCAAAGATTAGTTCAGGTTGGTCATCAAGGACATTCACTGCATCTTTGCTTTCTGAGATTTGAAGGGTTCTAGTGATTTTTTCTCTATAGACATCATGCTTAGCCAATTCAGACAGTGGAATGGCTATCTTTAACTTGCCTATTTCAGTTTCAAAGTTAAAAGGATTTTCTATCTACATTTTGACATTTTGGGTAACAAGGTGTTCCTTTTCAGCTGAATTTTCTGTAGTTACTTCTTTTATTGGACTGTTATCATGAGCTGAAGTCGTTTCTTCACCATTTTGTGAAGGTTTCTCTACAATTTCTCTAAGAGGAATCGTAGGTGAAGAGTGCTGATTTTATTTTTCTTTATATGAAACATCTTCAACTATTGGACCATTTGGGTTGAGAAATGGTTTAGGAGAAGCTTGTATATGAGGATCCTTAAGTTTGGTTTTGGTTGGTTGCTTGGTTTCCTTGTATTTAGGGTCATCAGGGAAATCTATTCTCCTACTTCTCAAATTATACTGTTTGTGAACTTCATAGACATCTACGTCATATCCTTCCCTAAAATCAAAGGATTCTCCTGATTGAATTTGGAATTTACCAAGAGTATGAGCCTCTTGATCTTCTTGTGTCAGGAAAATTTGTTGTCCAGTATTGAGACCCATTAAATTGATTTGAGTGTCTTCCGTGGGTTCACTAGAAGTTGAAGCTTCAGTGTAGTTTTCTTGGAATGGAGGCCTAATGCTTTGGTCTAGACCAACTTTTCCAGTGTTAGAGTTCTGATTTTTTCTAAAATTTGGATTTCTTACAGTGTTGCTTGGTTGGCCCTCCCAGGATGATTTCCTCGCAATGGTTTCTACTTTATCCCCAAGTCTATCCATTCCTTTTATGATAGCATCTAGCATCTAGCTTCTTTTCCAAAGCTGATGGTTCTTCTTTGAAAGTTGTTCTCCTTTCATTTTTGGCCCGGTTTCGTTTAGAAATCAGATTGGCTTCAACACTTACAACTATGCTCTGCATCTCTTCTAGATCCCTAGGAGCTCTTTCCCTAAGTGATAAGCCATATCTGAGTCAAATCCATCAGGAAATTTGATGAGGGCCAAATCTGGAGGAGGTCTAAGATTTATTGGAATAGCATGGTATGTATTATTAAATCTGGTGCAATAGTCTTGGACAGCTTCTTGGGGACCTCTTTTTAAGCTTTCATATTCTGATAATATGTATAGGGGATCCTTCTTCTTTTCCCATATGTTCTGGAAAGTCTGATAAAGGGCTTGTGGATTGGAAATTGTGTTTGCAGGGAGTGCCCTAAACCAGGTCCTAACATCACCAGTTAAGCTCTAAACAAAAATTTTCATTCTGACATCATCATCATCAATCTCATAATTCTCAAAATAGTCTGTCATTTTCTTGGTATGTTGCTGAGCTGTATAGGTACCAGCACCATCAAAATAGGTGATTTTGCTTTGGTAATCTTGAGGCATAGCCCCTGGATTTGCAGGTAACTGTAAAGGAGCATATCGGGTTTCCATATTTGCAGAGATAAGTGCAACAATTGGAAGAGTAGGGAAAATAGTTGAAATAGGTGATGTGAATGGGGGAGTGGAAAAGATGGTTTGAATTGTTGAAGGTGAACTAGAAGAGGCAACAATAATGGGTGAAAAAACTGCTGTTCTTTCAGAAGTAAGATCATATTGGGTAAGGTTCTGCTAATATATGTTAAGGGGTGAACAAGTAGAATATTCTTGGCTTTGTTGGCTTCTAACTTTCTTGGGAATGAGATTAGGATTTGGAAACACTGGTGGGGGATTGGGATCTGGATTTGACCTAGTGTAACGGACCTTCTTCCTTGGAGCCAGCTTCTGAATATATTTTTTAGTTTTTCTTGAGATATTTGTAGGATACAACTCTTGGTAGGATGTTTCTAGGAAGTTTAAAATATGGTAGTTTTTAATTATCCTGAAAATGTGTTGAAATAAGGGACTGATCAGGTATTTGAGACAATTATTCAAAGCCTAAAACTAGAATGGAGATAGATTGAAGCAACTTTTATTTACTCTTGTAATTGCATAACAAAAAAAGTTTCAAAGGCTAGCTGGCCAACTTCAGGCTCCATCTGTAGCTTTAAGAAATAAACAACAATAACAAACATTCATTCAATCCCCAGCGGAGTCGCCAATGATGTTAACACTCAGGTTGTTCCCCGGGAAAATTCTAAGGAGGGAATACGGCCGAGGTAACCATAGACCAATCTTTTAGACACATATTCTAGCCAATCTGCATCCAGAGAGGGCTCTCTCTTTATAGTTTAGCTTTTTTTTAAGGTATTTTAGGCTAGTTATGATGTACAAGGGTTTGTTTTGATTTTTGGATTGTGATCTTCAATAGACCTGGGATGCAAGTCTAAACAACTTATTCCATTGGGCTAATGGAGTCTATGAGGGCGAACTGTTGAGTATAGTTTCTTTGAAAAAGGGTGAGACTACAGAGCAAGATAATAAATCCTAGAACAATTTCAAATGCTGGAATCAGATAGAATGGAAGCCATTTGGTGAAGGGCAATTAAGAATCCTTCATCATGTAGGCAGAGGGAAATTATATGACTATTACCAAGGAGCAGCTAAGAATTTCTTGTTTAATATTCAAAGTGAAAGAACAAGTGGAAACAGGAGCAGTTAAGAATTCATGTTTATGCTAATTCTGAAGAAAACATAAGTAATAATAGAGATTGAACACAAAGTGTGAATAAACAAATTTTGTGCTATTCGTTTTCTTTATTACTAAGATTATGAAACATATATGAAGTTTGCAAACACAGGAAACTGTAAAACGTAGGTGAGAAAAAACTTATTGATCCATAAACTGACTCAACATTTCTGTAGTAGGGCCCAGAGCATCAAATCCACATTCAAATAGTGCAACAACAATGATAATCAACAACCTTTGTATTCAACAAATCTTCAGAGTTACAATGCAGTCTAGAAAAGATATCACCAACCCTGAATACTTCTCTTGGGGAGGTATTTATAATAAAAGTGTTACAAAATATCTGAATGAGATAATATCTAACAATAACTCATTCTACCAACCTAAGAAGAGAAATAAATGATCTTGAAAGCAGGGAGGAATAAATGAAGAAGTAATTGCTGCTGTGCTGGCTGCTTTAGTTGGTCAGATATGTTGACTTTTAAGCTTAGTGAATCGGCTGGTAGCTGTCTTCTATTGATATCCTTGTGCTGTTGTCCCGGCCCTTTCGGATATATCTGATCCGGCTTTAGCGTGTGGTTGCTCCAACTTGGTTCTCGTCCCCTGTTGTTTTCTTCTTTATGGCGTATGGTACGGGCTTTGAATTTTGCCAAGATAAAGATGATAAAAAGGAATAAAAAACATATTTATAGAATCTCCAACATGCTTTGCCACCATGTCCCCTAGCAATTGGTTTCTTTGCAATTTCCTTAATGTTTCATCAGCTTTCGTATATCTGAAGAAATTTGGCTGGACTGTGAAAAGATGTTTTATTTCATGTTCAATGTAAAACAGATTTTCCAAATTGTCATACAGGCTCTGTCTTAATGGGAGTGCTCTTTCTTTTGAAGTGCTTGATGATGCTGTGATCTGACTAGCAACATATGTATTCACCTTGTGAGCATAGTTTGCATGTGTCATTAGTTTATGATCATTGGTTAATAAACTAGGCAGACCCTTTCCCTGCAAAATTGCAAACCTCTCTGTAAAAGCATTTATTTCTATTTGCATCTCTTGACACTTTCTCTCCAGATTTTGTATGAAATTCCTCATGGTCAGCACTCTTTTAACTGTCAAAATGGTGCTTCTTCTGTCCCTGATATCCAATGCTGTGTTGATGCCCCGAAAATCGTTGCATCGACATTGGGGGAAACCACCCGGTCCGGACCTTAGTGCAGCTCCTTTTCCGTTTGGTGTAGTGGCTCCGACTGGGGATAATGGGACCAGTTTCCCAACAATAGATAAATGGGATGAATGGAGACTTTGAGAATAATAGTAGTGATAGGTGAATGACTAAAACTATTGACAGAAATATAAGTAACTAAAACTATCCCGGGAATCTAATTGAACTTCTAAAGCGTAGCTTTTAATGTTCTATATTCTAAAAATACAATTATGTAGATAACAACATTCTCAAAATACAGATATTAAATAATTCAAGATTACTGTAACTAAATA
>APFE030305054.1:18651-34280 GCA_000404065.3 Pinus taeda | reverse complement strand
GAAGGACCCAAAGATCCTTCCATCTTTTGCAATGAAGGTTTTGTCTTTGATAGAAATCTCCTCAATTGCCCATTTAATGGCATCAGTGTAGGGGAGCATTTGTTCTCTTGCCGCTATCCTATGTAGGAAAGAGTCGGCCAAGTCTTTGAGAGTGCACTCTGAGCTCTTGGTAGAGTCTGCGGTAGCTTGCTCTACCACCTGCTTAGGCTTTTCAGCTTCCAGCAAATCATAAGTTCCCTGCCAGGTGGTTTTGGCGAGTCCCGCGCAGGTCGTGTCTGATATCAATCCCTTCTTGTTGTTCATGATTGGTTGTGGCGTGGATGGTGATTCAATAGCGCCCGCAACCTTCTTCTGCTTCTTTCCCATAATGCCTGAATTGTTTGGACAACTCTGTAATCTGCACAGAAGAATGGTTTTGGCGTAATACTGAAATAATAAAATTCACAACTGAGCGAACAATAAGAAGAACGTCGATATACTTGGGTTTTATTAAAACAGCGCGGATAAGATCTATAGGCAGATTTGAAAGGATGGGTTCATTAAGGGGCCGTATATGATCTGCCACCTTATAAATGCTTACCAGTGTAATATTCGCCTAAAGATCTTTCAATTGATGCAATGGGCGTACTGGCGGTCGAGCGGGAATGATTATGCCTTAATTGTTATTAATTCGAGCTTTCCAATCATTCTAACGGCTTTATCTTGGAGAACTGTGCCTTATCTCATCGGATCGGGGAGGAGCGCGAGGATAGATTTAACCATGCTTCAAACGATGCCGATCGCCGATCGCCGATATCGGGTCGGGGAAAGGCTTGTGTGCATCAAGGTTTTGCCAAGGGAAAATGCCGATTGCCGATCGCCGATATCGGGTCGGGGAAAGGTTTGTGTGCATCAAGGTTTTGCCAAGGGAAAATGCCGATTGCCGATCGCCGATATCGGGTCGGGGAAAGGTTTGTGAGCAGCACTTGACATATTAAGGGAACCGCCGATCATCGATATCGGCAATAGCTTTATCGGGTCGGGGCTTTATTGATAGGCATGATAATGATGCTTATGGAAATGGCCGATGGCCGATATCGGGTCGGGACTTTGGCCGATGGCGCAATAGTGATGCATGAAGGAAATGGCCGATGGCCGATATCGGGTCGGGACTTTGGCCGATGGCGCAATAGTGATGTACAAGGGAATGCCGATGGCCGATATTGCCGATAGCTTTATCGGGTCGGGGTTTGGCCTTTTGATTGCTTGATGCATGCATTTTTGCCTTATTTCCAATATTTCAAAGGAATATTGCTTTTCTTAGTTTTATTGGAATTTCATAAAGTAAGGATTATTGACATCAATTTTATTTTGAAAGGGACCCATTTCATATTTTAATGATCTTGTGAATAATAATAAAGATGAAATGGGGGGTTGTTTTGCAAGGCACAACATGCTGCTAGTTCTTCACTGGTGTGGGTATTTAAAAAATGTACTAGCTTGTTGGCCTGTTCGGGCATGTGTCCCAATAGTGTCCTGGCCTTTTGAATCTCTACTTGGGCTAGTACTATCAAGTCAATTTGCTCATGGATTGTTTGTATTGATCTCCATTCATCAGTGATGGATTGGCCAATATTAGCCCACAAGATTTTCTTGATTTCTGCTAGAGGTTTGTGAAGAGAAAGATCCTTTTCTAAGGATCTTACCTTGTTTTCCAATGCCTTTACCTCTCTTGTTCTTTCTTCCACAGCCATTTTGGATTTATCATAGCTTACTTCTAATTTTTCCAATTTCTCTTTGGCTTCCTTCAGTTCTGATACTTGGAGTTTTAGATCCTCCATAGCTTTAATTAATTGTTCTGTTGTCATAGTAGTGTTGCTGCCTGCTGCTGTACCTATGGTGATTTCTGTTGTTGATGCCTGGACTGTGGGAGGGACTGTTGTTGTAACTGTAGGAGGAACAGTCGTAATTGTTGGGGCTACTTCAGGTGGCTGGGAGGTCGACTCTCCCTACTTCCCTTGCAGTGCTTTCTCCAATTCCTACTCTGTTTCTGCCAATCTCTCATTCATTTTTATTAGCAGGTCCATCATATCTTCCTGTGATTTCTGCTCAACTATCTCTGTAGTTTGGGGATGCATGGTAATAGACAGCTTGAGCCATTTTTTGAGAGCTGCAATGTCTTCTTCCTTCTTTTTTATTAGTGCTTTTATACCCTTGGCATCCTTGGGATCATGTCCCAGCTCAATGATAATTTCTTCCAAGGATTTGATCCTGTTATCCTTGGCTAATGAAGAAACCTTTTCCAACTCTAATTGGGCAGAGGTGTTGTGCAATGAATTCTGCAACTTGTGAGCTAATAATGCCTTGTCTGCCAAGGTGGAGTACACCATTTCTCCGATTTGCTTATGCAATTCAATCTGGTCTATTGGATGGATGTCTTTGGAGATAACTTCCAAATTGGTCCTGATGTAATCAACAGTTGACTGTGGGTGCTGCATTGTGGGCTTGAAGTGACTAAGAATCATTTTACCTTCTTGGATATCATATGCTGCCATTAACCTTTGTTGATTTGTGGGAGCTGTCCTCATCAAGTGATTACAAAGTTGAACTCTCACTGGATCATTCTTTGCCTTTATTTCAGTGAAGGTTCTCTTAATATCTAAACCTTGCTTGCTTTGTTGCTTGTTTTGAGGCCTAGTGGATGAAACTTCCACACTATGCTGCCTCTCTAGCTCTTGCTGATATGAGCTAGTTGATGTGCCCACTATTGGAGAAGTTTGCTGCTCGGTCATTCCCTCACCCCTCAGGCTGCCTATTGTTTCTTCCAAGAGTTCCTCTTCAGAGTAAGGATTCAACCTTTGCCTCTTTTCCCTTGGCTGTTCTGCTGGTCCACTGATAGGTGTGCCTTCTTCTATGTCTCTTTTCTTGCTTTTTTCCTTGTTTAGAGGAGTTTGTAGTGCAGGGGTTTCCGGTACCTTGGTCTGAACTGGAGGAGCTTTCCCTTGACCTTGCTCTTTTGATGTAGCTGGATGGTTTGTCATTATTTCCTGCTCCATGTCTATTAGCTCCTTGCCCTTGGTTGATCCAGTGTTGGCTCTTTGTGTAGGCTGTTGAGAAGTCCCGGCAAAGGATGTGTCATTTCCTGTGTGCTGAGGCAGCTTGAAGGATACCTGTCCAAAAGATTCCAGGTCAAGCATTTTTTCAAGCTCTTTCATGGCTTTTTCCAATTTCTCTTCCTCAGTGATTTCTTTAACTAATGTGCCTTCTAACCATTCTTGTTGATTAGCATAATGTAGAATTTCAGGGATCTTGTGATGGACGTATGCTGGTAGCTTGTTTTTCACTTTACTATAACTTATGAAATGATTGGGGTCATATGGTACCCAATAAAAACTTTGTTTCAGCTTAAGTTTCTCCCCTAAAATCCTATCAGCCTCTTCCCAAGCTTCCCTTTTATTGAAGACAAAAGGGCCCTGTTGATTTCTTATTTTGAGCGGTGCCTTTTTCTTAGCACTACAGAAGTGGATTAAGTCTGCATGGATAAAATGCTTGAAGTACTCCAGTGCAAATAGTCTCATGGGCACAAATTTGGGTAGCTTGTAGGGGCACAATTCACAACCATATATTCTTATTTCAGTGTGATTCTGGTACAAGTACCAGTCACCTATACTGTAGTTCTTGGAGAGTTGTAAAATTTTCTGCATTTCACCAAAGAGTCTGGCAGGAGGAGTTGTCATCAATAAAGAAGAGGCTGGATGTATGAATAGGTCAATGAATTCACAATAGGTATAAGGGGAGTCATGAACACGGTGGAAGACTGAGGTCCAGAATATTACAGACCTTCGTTGTCCTTTGCAATCAAATTTTCTAAGGGGAATTTGAAAAATATCTGGCTGATTGTACAACAACAAATGATATATGTTTGAGGTGTATTTAAACACACTTTCTCTGTCCAGGCTCATGAATTGTTCATGGATCTTATCAGCTATGAAGGTGGCATAATCATACTTGACAGCAGGGGGCTGTCCTGGAGTAAATATTGACAAGAGAACCAAGGTGGTCTCATCAACATATTCACTGGTTTTAAATCCTAAAATGTAGGATATCATGTCAACAAGGAACTTTCCTGCTTCTGTGAACCAAGTATCTAGATAAGGAGGTGGTCCCCGGTGCTGGCAATCTGGTCTCATGAACAATTGAGTTAATCTTGTTATCTTTGAACTGGGCAGTTTAGCACCTTGGTTAAGTAATAATCCCATAGAAAGAGGAGCCAGAGGTTGAGTTGGCTTGAAGTGCAGCATCTCATTGATGGATTTAGGGGTGATATAAAAGAGGACATTTCTAGAAGGGGCCATCACTGCCTTTTGAGTAGGCTCATAATTAGCACAACATTGGTGGATGAGGTCAGGGAATACATTCACTGAAGGGAGGTAGTACATGGGCATGTTGGACTCCCAAATTCCATAAACATCGGCATTGCTGTGAAAGCTATTCCTTGTTTCACAAAAAGCTTGGAGGTGAGGCTTTTGGCCAATTAAGTCATTAACCTAAAAATCCCTATCAGTTAAAGGTATCCATTCTAGTTCTTTGTGTGGTGCATTAAGGGGCTCAATATTGAGGGCCATGGGCTTCCATGTTTGCTCAGTTCCCTGTGATTTTCAAAGTATAATTTGGGTCTTTGTGGCACAAAATAGACAAAAATGATGGTGGAATGTCTTTTCTCGGAATTACAGGCATATTTTAGCTTGCATTTCGGCTTTTTAGGTATAATTTACAGAAGGAACACAAAATTATAGGTTCGGGAAGTGGAAATGGAGTAAATACCTAGGTTTTGGATGCGCACGAGAGAAGTTTACAGGGTAATTGACTAGCAATAGCAGGAGACTGGTCTTTGCTGGTTGGGGGTGACGGACTGTAGCTCGCATGACAGTTTAGATGTTGATTTGCATGCACAGACTCCATAAAAAGAATGAGTAGAAATGGATGAAAATGACACTTTCACGGGTTTTTTAACAAAAATTTGGCTTTACGGGTTTTTTGGCGCTTTTTGTGATGACGTCATCATGACGTGAGATTTTGTCGTGTAGTTGGGTACGGAAGATGATGTGGCGGATGACGTGGCAGCTAACATGGAGGTGAGGTGGCAGATGACGTGGCAGATGACATGGAGGTGAGGTGGCGGATGACGTGGATGATTACGTCAGCAGGGGGAGCGGGGGGCGGTAAATGGTATTTCCCGCACCGCTTTTGGACAAAAGTTGTTTTGGGCGGATCGGTCGCGATAACACCCGGTGGGTGCCACGTGTTTTCTGTACAGCAGTAAAACTGCCATTTTCCCAGAAGCTAACGTTCAGCAATCAGAGGGGTTGCGATATTGTAGTGGGCCATCAAATGTGGAGGCCCAGATCCGATGGTTGACGACGATTAGAGCTGGCGGTGAATTATGGTGTAGGACCTGTATGATATGAGCGATGTATTAATGGATTTGCAGCTATTGTGGTTGGCTATGGGGAGGTTTAAGTATTGATTAACCAAACTTTAATCAAACTTTATAAATGCACGCACGAGGAGGGTTGTCCATAAGGTTTCGGATAAACATTGTACCCCCTTAAAACATTAGTATATGGCTATAACTAAGCTCAGGGCGGGATATTAAAAATTTCGGGTTTTTTATGTATTTTATATAGTACGGGCATGGGGGGAAAGTATAGGGATTTATATAATATAGCTAATATGTTAATATGAAATTTCGAAATGATATGATAATGAGCACTAAGTTGTACAATGAAACTTAGGCTATAGGGAGAGTCGAAAGAAGAAAGATTTTACACAAGAAATATGGCTTCTTGCTTTAAGCAAAATGTCATTGTTCTTAAACCTTTTTCATCAAATGCAATGTTCTTAGGGGTATTGAGCAGAGCTCAATATCCTGGGGGGAAGGTTAGTGAGTGATTGTTGTGAGAGGAATGAGAGGAAGTTAGACATGCATCACTTGATCTGTCACCACATCGTTGCTATGGTGTTGATGATGGTAATGAGATGAATCACCTTTGAAAAACAAAGCTTCTCATGAACCTGCTTCTGCAACATCAAAACTGCCTACCCAGCCTACTGTTCCTAACATTTTTTCTTCCTTTTCTTTGGGTGCATTTGAACTAGAAAACCATTACTCTCTTCTTTTCTTTTAACTGCCATTCTATTTAAGTCTGCCCTTATTTCTTCCAAGGGCTCAGATTTAGCAGTTGAGACCCTTTGCTTCTCTACCTAACTATTTGTTTGCCAAGCTTGAACTGTTTGGATAGACTTTATTCTCTATCTCTAAAACAAGAAATTTAAACATGAACTGGCCAAGATTGAGTTGTTTGGCCTTCCATCAACTGTGGCAAGAGTCTACCAACTGTACACAATGGGATTCTTATGCAAAAATAGAATAGTAGTGGCATTTTGGACTAGCACACTTTCCTGGTCTTTTCTTTGGGGTTCATTTCTTTTCTTTTGATCAATTCATTCTTTTTTGCCCTTTGATCTTTCTTTTAGGGCATACCCTCTTTTCATATTTTAATTCTTGGTTTTTATTCAAAATATGGAACCTTTGCAGCATGGAAAGGATGAACATATTTGGCATTTCATCAGTCAATCATGAAATATGACACCTATTGGTATATGAGCATAACACATAGCAATTTTCTAACACACATATAAGCAACATATTTTGAGGAAAACTTTTGGGCAATTATCTTCATTATGAAGATGGCATTGAAAGTAAAAGTTAGATTATTTAAGGCATAAGGCCATGTCAATAATAGGGCTCAAAATCATTATAAGAATATACTCATTATGAGCTCATCATGTCACTTATAGGAATAGAACCTGGGTCGGTAGGAAAGCATTTTATCCCACAACTATGCAATCCAAATCCAAATCTCTCTCTCTCTCTCTCTCTCACACAAACACACACACTTCAGATATATAATTAGATCTTGAGAAAGCTATTGCACATTTATGCACATATACATGAATATGTGTTGAGATAGACCTTAGCAAGGGTCTTCTTGACAAAATGACTCACATGGATCAAATTTTAAATATGCACATGTCTTGGGTTATGAGAACACAACATTAAGGCGCATGCAATGTCATGTTTTAACACATTTAGAAGCTACTTGTCCCCATGCTTGAGCCCCCTCCCCTAAGAAAAAAGGAACAAAGTCAAAACCAAAGAGGTGGGAATTTTCAAAAGAAATGTGTTTAGATATTGAACTTGATCAAAATGAGGTAAATAAGGACCTGCAAGTGAAATTGGGGAATCCACTCCTTTCTTGGTGGATAAAATTGAAGAAATTGATATTAGAAAATTGAAGAAACTGATATTGGACTTTCCTCCTCAAGGAAGGTCATGGTAATCAATGGCCCTCTAGGTGGAACAAAACTACACCATGAAATTGATACCTTCAATACAAATAAGGAATTAGTTCCGTATAAGAATTTTGATCTCCCATATTTTGACTTAGAATTCATTCTTGTAGTGTATCCATCTATACTTGTAAGTGCATTACACACTTGTATTTTGTTTACGTTTTGTTCTCCATCATGAAGTCAAATAGTTCATGTCCATGTGCATCTTCAAATGATACTAGTTCATATGAAACAAAAAATATCGATGTTGTATTTATTTATGATTATAATTCATGGTCAACAAAACTCATAAATGTTGTATTTATATATGAATAATCTAACTTTGATTTTTCTTTTAGAATGAATGTTGTCCTTATGCCTTTTTCATTGTATCGGGACAATTCATTTTGCTTACCCCTTCCAAAGTTTTGGAATACCATGTTCAAATGTTCTTCTTTTCATAATATTTTTGAACTTGTTTCCACTTCCATTTAATTGGTTTTACTATTAACTTCATTATTTTGATATTTTGATGTGAATTTGAACCCCCTTTAAAGTATTAATCTTTCATTTTACCCTATTTGATAAATGTAGACTAATTTTAGTCAAATCTATCACAATATCATTTACCTATACTTATGATATTGGTTCCAATTGTTAAACTATTAGTTTCCGATATGAGAGATATCAACTTCGAAGGTTTATGTAAGTTCCCAAATTATTTATTCAAGTAACAATAAATCATAGTTTGTAATAGCCCCCCACCTAAAAAATGACAAAATTAATAAGTTCCCAATTAATTAATTGTTAACCTTTTATTATCATATTACTTTAATGATAAACTATAGACGAAACTTCAAAATTAAGCAAGCGTAATGTTTTCTAATATACACACACATAATAGATTTTGAGAGAGTTGTAGTAGTTTTATGCACATGTGCATGCATCTATGTTGAGATAGACATTCGTAAGGATAATATAGACAACATGATTCTCACATAAAAGAATGTTAAATACATGCAAGTCTTGGATTTTAAATACATTGTTTCAATTATTCGAAGTTCAAACCTATATTTATAGAGATTATGATGTGTATGTATATATCCATGTATGCATAAAAAAAGGGAGACTGGTAATGAAAGAGAAGGAGCTAGCAGATTACTAGGAGGATGGGGAGGAGGAACTCCTAAAGTCAATATTTAACTCAAGAGATGAGTTCCTTGAGCATTGGAATATGACTAGGGCTTCAAGTCAAAGGTAAAAGCTAGACATTGACAAAGGAACATCTCTCACACCATTCATAAGCCCTTGTCAATTCAAAGCTCATGTTAACAAGGGGTATACTCTAAATGTCATCAAAGCATCCAAACTTTAGGATCATTGAATAATTTCCCTATAGAGGAATTAATAGGAAAGGTTGTGTCAAGTTTTAACACGTGTATAGTACTAAGTTATGGGGCTATGCTTGATATGGAACAAAGAGTGAGGCCTTTCCAATTAAAGAAGTATGTGAATGGTGAGTTTTTTAGTACAAAGCTTACACCAACTATCAAAATCTTAAACAAAGGTAACACTATCTCATTTGAGCATCTTGAAGAGATAGAAAGGGCTAAAAACATGCTTCCCGTTGGTGTTAGGCCTTAGGCCACTAAAGCGGAGGTAGACCATTTATCTTATGTAGGAAAATGATCTAAATAATCTAGGAAAAGGAACCCTAGTTTTTATTGAATTCTTAGGAGGATTACTAGATTTAATAAAAGTGTAATAAAAGTTGTTTCTAGGTTAAAAGAAAAAATATGTGTGAGATTGGAAAGAAAAGGGAAAATTTGATATTGGGAGAAGAAGTAGAAATATAGGATGCTTTAAGTTCAAGTAAAAAAAGCACTAACAACTTTGGTCAGTTAGTTTTAGATAAATATATATAGCCTTTTATGGAGTTAGCATGGAAAGGGTAGCTCAAGTATAATATGACAATGTTTCATGTCCTCACAAGAGGATGGCTAGCCTTTCATTTTCAATCTAGGGATGATGTAAAGAATATTTTAAATGGAATATGGTATTGGGGCCTATAATTATTTGAAAATAGAGACAAGTGTCATGCTTTGATCCTAGATGGGAAATGGAGTCTTCTCAACCAATTTGGATTAAGCTATCAAGCCCCCCTAGAACTATGGAATAAAGGGATTTTGGAGCCAATAGGTGATGCACTAGGAACGTAAATTTGTCACATACCCAACCCCCTAAGTGGAAACAAAGAGGTGATGTATTTATAGTTTTCTTCTTAAAAACTAATTTAAGGTTACTTCTAAGCTCATAGTTGCATTGTATTAATTACAACTTTCCAATGATTTTACTCTTGTTAAGTTTCGAGCTCTGAGCATAAAATTACACCCTTTTAAAAATCTTATAAGGGATTTCTCTCTCCTGCCATGTCATCATTCATATAAGGGCACACCATTAACATATGGTGACACATCACTTGTTACATGGGAACCCTTCAATTTTCATGAATATAGAATTATTTTGGTCTTATTTAGCTTATCGTATCATCGAAAAGTTATCTAGAGCCTTTACAAACTTCTTATCACACACTAAAATTTTATGACATGCAAATGTTGCATCTTGGAAAAAGCTCTATCATGTGATTTGTTCACACCTCCATAAAACTTTGCATCATACCACATACTTTTATATTGTGTGACGTATCACAAGAAATAAAAAATTCTATCACGCGACATCTTTATTGCACCTAGCAAAACTTCCTATCTCATAACATGTCACCATTTTTTCTTTATCACGTTGCAGAAATTTAATTTCCTTGTGATATATCACAAGAAATTTATCTTTCTTGCAATACATTATATCTTCATAATTTTTCCTCCATCACAATAACTCTCCTTCCTCTAGTCTTTCTTCCCCTTTTCCTTCATTTTCTTCTTCATTTTTTTCCTTCCTTGTCTTTCTTTTCTTACTTCCTCTTTTCATCTATCTCTCATCCCCTCTTTTACTTTACCTAAATTATTGCACCATTGAAAAGTTTGGAATCTACAATGTATTATGACATAATTTTTTGTGATGTAATTCATCACACCATTAAATTTTCCATCATGTAGAAAATTAACTCTTCATCTATGCCCCACGTATGGAAACCTTGAAAATGTTTAGGGGAGTAGTGTATTGCACCAAAAATATTTGTGTGTGATACATCACACCATGAGAAATTTTATTATCATGTGATATGTTGGCCACTTGAAGCTTAAGTCTCAAATCTTCATAAACTTTGAGGTCTCACATGAAAATAAACTTCATGTGATACACTAAAACTTACCAATTTTTCCTTTAATTTGTTTTCCAAGATTTTCCTTATAATACAAAGTTTTTGGTTAAATGTTTCCTAAGGTCATAGCATGCCCTTGGATCCCTCCATTCACTTCTACAAGGTATGGGATATCCCCAATTGATTTAACTTCCTACTTCTTCAACTTTTGGAGTAAAAGGTTAAGCTCAAGCTAAGGGTTGTACTTCAAGAAGAAAGGTTATACCAACAAAGATTTAAACCTATAAATTTAGATACATTTATATACCTCCTTCCAAGGCAAGCTTACATTTCCAAGGGTCTTAAGTCCTAGGCACCTTTACTTAGAACTTATGTTGTATATTTTCTTTATCAATTTTACATTAATTATGCTACTTAAGTTGGCCTTCCAACTTAAGAGGTTTTAAACCTTTAAAACTTAGAAAGATCCAATTTTAAGAACTCAACCCTCAATGAGTTTTCTGATTCTTTTCCATATAAAATTCTTCTAGGATTTACACAAGTTGTAACCCTTTTTCAATATAACATCCAATATTCTTCTTTTAGAGAGTAAGTAGAGATAATTATATCTAAAAGATAAATGTACCCTCTAATTTCACTTATATAAATTGATATACATAGTGGTGTTGTGCTCTACAAACAACCCCCCATTTCTTTTTATTTTTATTCATAAAACATTAAAATGTGAAATGGGTCCCTTTAAAATAAAGTTGATATCAAAAATTTTACTCAACAAAAGGTCCGATAATCAAACGAGCGCTTTATAAAAAACCCTTTTTAAAAAACGATATCCATTTAAAAGAAATAAAGCAAATTTCGGTCATTGCGATAAAGCGATCGCAAGATCGCATATCGCAATGACATGAGGGACATATAAAATGGCACAAGGCTTTTTGCCGATGCGATATCGCATTCGGCGATCGGCGATCGGCGATATCCAATGCACAACCAAAAGCGCCCCATATCAATACCCCCGATGCGATGAGCTATCGGCGATCGACGATCGGCGGGTCCCCTTTGTTTGAGTCTCAATGCACATAAGGCTTTCGCCGATGCGATATCGCAATCGACGATCGGTGATACTCGATGCACATTGTTAAGGCGGACTTGTTATAATCCCCGATGCGATGCGATAAGGCACGATTGTCAATAGAAAGCCGTTAAAGTGATTGGAAAGCTCAATTTACTCATATTTAAGGCATAATCACTCCCGCTCGGCCGCCAATACGTCCATTGCATGCTTAAGGAGATCTCTCGACCAAATAATGATATAATGGGCATTTATAAGGTGGCAGGTTTTATACGGCCATTTAATGGATTCATGTCTTAAAATCTTTCAATAGATTATCTCCGCGCCCATTTTAAAAGCTGAACATATTGCTGCGCTTCTATTTATTTGTGATCAATTGTAAGTTTTTATTGCTATCTCTCTTTGTTACGCGCAATTGCCTCTCTGTGCAGAATTCATTCAGAGACATGAGTTCAAGCATAATGGGTAAGAAGTCTAAGAAGACTGCGGGTGCTTCCAATCCACCAGTCGTAGGACAAGCCGCTGCAAATAGAAAGAAAGGCCTAATATCTGATACAACATGCGCAGGTCTCGCTAGAGTGACTTGGCAAGGCACTTATGACTTAATCGAGGCCGAGAAACCAAAGTAGACGGTAGCAGAAGCTACCACGGATTCATTACGGAAGTCAGACTGCACTCTCAAGGATTTGGCTGATTCTTTCCTTCACAGGATAGCAGCCAGGGAGCAAATTCTCCCATATACAGACGTTGTGCGATGGGCGATTGAAGCAATCCCCATCATGGACAGAACTTTTAGCACAAGAGATGGGAGGATTTTCAGATCGTTCAAAGCAGAAGACCTGAGGCAAATGTATCATTTGCCCGAGCCAGAGAAGATATACAACAGCGCCTTCTTGGAGAAGTTTGCGAGCGAAAACGAGATTGAGTCCGAACCTATCAAGGATTGGAGGCAAAATCCGAATAAACACAAGCACGAATCTTCCGGTAAGTACTCGGTCGATTCTTTGGCTTCTCCTTATTGCTATGCGAGTATAATGATGTGTAGATTATGGAGTTTACACGACTCTGCTATTTTTACCATTGAAATGGTTCCTCTTATGGAGGCAGCAGTGAACAGCATGATTATGGATTGGGCTACTATCCTTTCGGATAAGCTAGCAGTAGCTGTTCGTGACTTTAGGAATAAAACTATAGTCACTGAAAGGAAAATTCCCCCATTCTACTATAGTGGATATATCCTAGATACCTTATGTTTCAATTCCGAATTCCCTGTTCTTGGTTGGAGGTGGACTGCACAGGACCCCTCGCCCATTCATATTTATCACCGCAAGTTGTGGAAGTCATCCTATAAAAACCACTTGTATCAGATTTGTAATGGTTTCATGCTTCCCATTTATTATTCAATTTTTGATAAACCCATTTCAAGAATCTCCTACCTAGCCTCCTTTGATTTACCAGCAGTGGCTAGTTGGTTTGGAGAAGAGCGTTTTACCTATATTAGAGTCTTTGGTAGCCAAGCCAATCCTCATGTCCTCCCCTTATATGTTCCTGATAAATTGCTAGCAAGGGAAATTGCATACCAGATTACAGCTGAGAGCACTACACAGACTCTCAAAAAGGAGAAGAAAAGGGGCTAGCCTACTTTTCCCTTCAGATGTGGTGTCTTCACCCTGCATGATCTTAAACATGCTGAAAAAGAGGCCACAAAGATTCAAGCTCTAAATCCGGCTACAATCCTGAATAGAGCATTTGACCCAAAGCGAACTGCATATGCCACTTTGGAACATGCCAAATTAGCAACTTTTGATCATAAAGAAGATATGTTCGATGATGTGTTCTCTTCAGTTGAATCAATTGGTCAAGCCAAAGAACTCGCCAAGATGCGATACAACGATGAAGGGTTAACTAAGTTTAATAAACTTAGAGAGCAGAGGTTGCAAACTCTGCCTCTAGATTTATTAACGCCAACCCAAGCAGCATCATCAAGCGAGCCTAGCCAGCAACAGATAAAGGAACCTCCTGCTACAACGAAAGCAAATAATAACGAGCAGGAGGAACAACAAAGGAAAGACCAAGACGAGAAGCTGAAAAAAGAACAGGAAGAGTGCTTAAAGAAAGAACAGGAAGAGTGCTTAAAGAAAGAGCAGGAAGATAGACAGTGCAAAGAGCAGGAGGATAAACAGAAAAGAGAGCAGGCGGAGATGCGGCAAAAGGAACAGGAAGAGCAAGAAAAGAAAAAACAAGAACAATTGCTGAAGGAGTCTCAATCTAAACAGACCACCACCGATACTAACGTGGGTGCTATCACAAACCATGAATTGCAAAAGGAATGGCCGCAGTTCAGCACCATTATCAGTGGAGGGAAAGACTAAAAAAATACTGATACTCCTAAGACTAGCGATATGTAGGATGATACCTCATCCCAGGTTCTGAGTGGAACCAGCGGCCCACCTAAAACTAAAGATATTGAAGTAATTCCGAAAGGTCCCAACGACCAAATCACTCTACAAGTAGAGGATATTCCGCCATTGGATGTCTTCTACAGCCCAAGGCACAGAGCAGTGGTAAAACGATCGAGGAAGAGACGAAGGCTTGATCAACCTTCTATCTTTCCAGAACAAGCGGTCACGGGCAATTGAGTGTGGAAGGAGAAACTGGATCCCTCCGATGATTTGACTAAATTGTCACAGTACGTTGGAGGTTATTCAGCTGCAACCATTGACAAAGCATCGGAGGTAAGTCTTTTATTAAAGACTAAAGACCAGGAAATATCCACGTTACAAACAGAATTAGCTGAGATAAAACAGAGGGTAATACAAGCCGAGGAGCAGTTAGCAGCACAACAACAGAGGACAGTGTAGGCAGACGAGCAGTTATTGGTGCAACAACAAATAAATAACCAATTGTCTTAGCAATTAGAAGCAGAAAAATAGAGGATTGATCAGGCAGCGATCCAGAAACAGAACCAATTAACAGAGGCTTTGGAAAAATTAAAAGCGGTGAATGAGCAATTGGTGAAAACCAAGGATGATCATATCGCTCAAATAACAGCGCAGCTAGAAAATATCAAAGGAGATTCGCAGATAACAGAATTTAGGAAAGAGGCGATGTTGATAAACAATGCGCTGATATCGCAAATTAAACTCTTGTGTCAACAACTCTCTCAAGCGGAGCCACTCTGCGAATTAACCACATCCATAAATGAGCAGGTAGAGAAAGCAAGGGATGACTTGAATCAAGCCGATGAAGCTATTACTGCATATCTTGAATGGCAAGATTCGAAGTTGGGAAAAGCCTCCAATTTGCCAAGGATACTTGAGGTTCATAAAGATATACTATTCACGGAATGGCACACACAGGTGTTAAAGGCAGAGAGAGTAGCTTCAAGGTGTAGATTAACTTCTAACAATTTAGTTGATCTAGTTAACGACACTCTCTACATAGCAAACATGATTTCCCAGTGTACACCTGGAAAGGTTACTACAACAAATGCATTGGAGCAAACGTGTTATCCAGAGTTAGAAGGCAGAGGAATATTAATCGCTGGAGTTAATAGTTTAAACATGGAAACATATTGGCACTTCCTAGTCAAGCCTCATGAACAAAGAGCCACCCTCAAATGCTTAACAGATGCCATCCAGTGTATGATTCCCAACATCCAAAACGCCACCTACGCTGTCCAGCTCAGTTCGTGGCTCAACAAACCTCCGGAAATTGAGCCAATGCTTGCCATTAATCAGCTCAGATTCAAAGGAAAGCAGCCGACCAAATGAATCATCCTCCAGCTCCCCAGATCGCCAGCCGAAATAGCAACAAAAGTTATTGATATCAACTTAAGTAGCATTTCTGTTTTATAGATATTTAGATTAGTATAGTATTTATAGACCCTTTCATGTTTTTAGAAAGGGT
>APFE030305031.1:0-109603 GCA_000404065.3 Pinus taeda | reverse complement strand
TCTTGTTCTGCAACTCTGACCCGATGATATCCACTATGCAAGTCTAACTTGGAAAAATAAACAGCTTCCTTCAATTTATCTAACAGATCATCTATGTGAGGAAGGGGATAACAATTTTTTATTGTTATCTTGTTCAGTGCCCGGTAATCAATGCACATTCTCCATGAGCCATCTTTCTTTTTTACCAAAATGATTGGAGATCTACATGGTGATGTGCTAGGTTTGATAAACCCTTTCTCCAGCAACTCCTACACCTTCTTCTTGATCTCTACATTCTCTAAAGTGGACAACCTCTTATACCTATGGTTGCAGTGGTTGTTTCATCTCCCGAGTCTGACCCCAAATCTTTTTGAATAGCTGCAGCAGTCTTCTTCTTCTTGCCCTCAAACTTCTTAGGTCTCAGCTCCGGACGCAGGATCCAACAGCGTTCATCATCATGCCCCTCCTTCTTACATTGAGTACATGAAGACTTACTCTTTTGTGTAGTGTTTGCCTTCCTATCTTTCCATTTCTGTTTTCCTTTCTCCTTATGCTTGCTTGTAGTGGGTTGGGATGATCCCCAAACTTCTGGGTTCCCATTCTTTCCTCTAGCTTCTAGATGCGTAGCTTGAACATATACCTCATCTAGACTAGTGGGATTAAACATGAGGATAGTGTGCCTCATGTAGCTGTGTAGACCACATATGTACTTCAACAAAGTATCAGGTGAGTCTAATGAAATTCCTAGAATTAAAGCTCTCTTCCTAAATTCTTGAGTGTCACTTTGTACACTTTGCCCTTTCAATTGGCAAAAATTTTGCCAACTCATCATGGCTTGTTGCATGTAAGCCAATGGATATAACTTCTTTTTGATTGCAGAAACAAATTCACTCCAGATAGAAAGAGTCTTACCATGTTTCTTCATGTTAGCTTGGGTCTTGCCTTCCCACCATACAAAGGCAGTGCCCCCAAGGCATAGGCTGGCTAGCTGAATCTTGATCTTGTCTGAGTCAATATTCTGCACTCTGCAATAAACATCAATTTGTCTAATCCAATTGTCCAGCTTCTCTACATTCAACTCTCCATCATATATTGGCGAATCAAATTTAACATCTCGTTTAATCAAATATGATTTCTTTGTATGTTTAGGGCTATTAGGAGGGAAGAGAAAGATTTCTTATTTCCCTTTGCCTTTGGATTGGTCATGGAGGAGAGATTCTTCTTCCCCCTTATCTTGTTTGGAGCCTGATGATTCCTCATCTTTTTGGTTTCTAAAGTCCCTATACATTTCCTCTACAATGGACCTCATGGCCAAGAAACTCTCTATATATTGTGGGTCTGGACCCAAGGAACCTTCCTCTTACATTTTCTTCTGAGGGTAGACTCTTCCAATTTTAGGATTAGTTTCGACCAACTCTCCTCCTAATTTGAGCTTTGATCTAGTTAGCATTCAACAGCTAAATCTAGCACAAGGTTGTCTAACCTTAACAACCTACTACTCTAATACAACTTGATCTGAAATCACCCTTCGGTGACTGTAGGAAATTAATGAAGGTATTATAGACTCATGTGCTGGTGTGTGTGTATGTTATTTTAGGCAATGGATCGATGAGGTTGCGAAATACATAGACACTTGAAACAGTAAGAGATCATTGTAAGAAAAATATCAAAACAACAAAAATTTAATAAGGAGTCCACCCAATCCTCCTTGGCTATGTCTCCTGGTCCAGCCTTCAGTGGTGGCCTTTTTATTATGTCTTTAAAATAGAGTTTTACAATAAGGCACTCAATTTGAGTCTCACTTAACAAAGAATGATCAGTAGGATGGCACTTGGAATTCCCAAGTCCTTAGAGTTCACAAACTCCCCTTACTGAATTTCGACCTCAATTGGTCTCTGTCTACTCATTGTTGCCTTTGCTCTAATGGTCAGCTCGACTTCTCTATTCCCTGCAATTTTGCCTCTCTTTCTATGTCTCTCAGCCTTCGGCTTCTTCTTTGCCACACTATCTGCTCATGGCTCTAAAGCCAGTTCATTCCTCTGATTGTTCATTTCGGCTTCCTGGCTCTCTAGATCGCATGCCTTTGTTCACTGGAACTCCTCTGCGCTGTGTCACCATCACTGTGTAACACTTCGTAGAGAGATGGCCACCTGTCTCTTTGTGAATTGAGTGTCAGTTCTTCCTGAATGGTCGTTATTTCTATTATTTCCTAGATGCCTACGAAACAGATCCTTCTGTCGACTCGTCAGTCAAATTGGACTTCAAATATATGCGCCACAGTTTATTTCTCACTCTGGTCCAGTCATCCATTGGGTTGAACCTCTGCCATTGGTCTGGAGCCCCTAGATCCTACGGTCTTTGCTCATATCGCAGAGTTGAGTTTCTCGACCATTACTCTATGATGTAAGTAGTTTTTCTCTCTCATCCACTAGACACACGTCACTCAGTGTATGGAATCGCTGGGTCCTTTGCCAAACCCACTTACTACTCAAAATGGCTCCGATATTTTTCTAGTTTTGAGCGCGGGACCCACCTTGTTGGTTTTAGCGCTTTCCCATGGTTTTCTGGTTTTTCCTTGTGACCAAGTGCTCGGGGCTTTTCCTTCTCCTGGGGTTTTGCCCAGTGCTACGAGAATAGCACTTGCATAGCCTCCATTTCTAGACCTGAGCTTCCCAATTACCATTTTTGTGCCATGTGATAATCGTGTATCAGAAACAGCCTCCAATTCTGGATCTAAGCTTCCCAATTGCCATTTTTGTGCCATGCGTGGTCTCCATGGGCCAACGGTTAGCGCGCTTTGACCGAAGGTCCTCGTTGTTCTGTGCTAGCTACAAATTGCCATTATTCAAAGGTTATTTATGATAGCTATAATATTTCTTGAAGTCTATCATTCATTCTGACCAATCATGGAATTGTTTGAGAATCCAATTTGGATCATTCCTCCATCAATTGTCTTTGAGCTTCTACAAAATGATTCCCCCCAAGCACATAATAATTGTATACAAAACATTTTTACTTATCAAATGATTCTTTGTTGGGAACTTGAACTGGATCAACAAGAAGCACATAATTAACCACATGAGCATATGGATTATACCTCATCAATGTCTTCAAGTTATGAACATGCATATGGTGTATCTTTCTGATTTGATATTAACATTGTCCTTCACTTGCCTTATAGATTTGTTTGACATTAAGCTGAAATATACGACCACCCTCAATTATGTTTCCCTTTATCAAGTTTTGTCAAATGGCATTTTGTTTTGTTTTGATAATCCCATCCTCTAAATTACCTCTTGGTGTAATGATTTCTCTACTTTATTTTGAAGTTTCACTAGGTTCTTGATTGTTGGTAATGACTACTTCAAAATGTTCAACTTTACTTTTCTTCTTCATAACATTCTCATCATTAACTGTAACAGATTTATTGTTGGGCATTGTTACTTTTGGTCTTTTATGGCTCTTCTCAGTTCCAATTTCATCCTCAGTAACAACAACATATTCTTCACTACCAGTTTCAACTTCCTCATCTTCAGAAGTAACTTGTCTACCCTTGGTAGATTTATGAACGAGAGGCTTTTTTTTTTTTTTTTTGATTCCTTGGATGTAGTTTTGTAGCATCATGAATTACTACATTTTGCTTGTTTTCCATATCTTCTTCTAACACCAAGTAGAAATTGCTGACAACTTTCATAATATCATGCTCTATGAAATTAATGCCTTCTAACCTAATTGAACAACTTTACAAAATTCTGCCAAACAAAATATCATATGTCAAATAAAAACAAAGTTAAAAAAATATAGTGAGACAGTTACAAGAACACAAAACACAAATATAATAACAATACTTACGATATTTTGTTTCATCTCATTTACGATTTGTTTACACAACTTTGTAGATACCTCTCTCCTGTCATACAATGGACATGATAACTCGTATTTAATCCTTTCATGTGACTTGGGTGGTTTTGTAAGTATGTAAACAACTTCATTGTCCAATACCGAACACATGTCTATGACTCTTCCCATCACGTCATAAATTCCATTATCATTAGGTATATCAACATATACATATATCTGCACATTTTCTCTTTCTCTTTCTTTCACATACCAGACTTTTGATGGAAGTTTCACTTCTTTTGATTTCTTCTAGTATGAAATCATCTTCTTATCATTTTAGGTACTTGAAAGATCCGTAGCCATCAGCGCAGTTGGGGTTCATTGACCAATGTTTTTTGAAGATCCACCTTGAAGATTCTTGGGTCCATAAAGATTCACAGAAATCTTCTTTTCCATTTTCCTAACAAAAAAAGACACACATAAATCAGTAAATGACAGAAACATAGTAACTTAAATTAACAATGAAAACGATAAACAATAACTAATTTTATAAATCATAACAATTTCGAAAAAAATAAAAAAAAATCAAAATTGCATCGCCTTGCCGCCGCACCCTGAAAATCGGTCGGCCAACCGAGCCGGCCATTGTGTCTAGTCCCCTAGCCCACCTTGACGGCCCAACCACTATTCCCACCCAATCTCGGCCAATGCCTCCCCACGGGAGGTGGGCTGCCAAGGTGGCATGGGGGGAGCTGCCTTAGCTCCCCCCTGCGCTACCCCGGTGGCCCTCCCGTCACCCCGCCATCAGGCAGGCTACTAGAGTATCACGGGGTGAGGGGGAGAGCTACCGCAGCCCCACCCCCCCTCGCAGCACCTCGGTAGCCTTCCCGCCCGCGAGGTGGCAGGCGATTCCCATAATCGCCCGCCACCCCGCGAGTGGGTGGGGTGGGCCATGGGGTAGCTAAGGCAACCCACCCCCCATGCGCCACACTGGTGGCCCGCCCACCTGGGGGGTGGTGGGTGATTTTGCGGAGTGGTGGGTGATTCCCCGATGGCTTGCTCGCCCGCGAGGTGGCGGGTAATTCTTAAGTCGCCCTGCCACCCTGCGGGCAGGTGAGCAGTCAAGGTGGCACGAGGGGAGCTGTACAACTCCCCCCATTCCACCTCGGTGGCCCGCCACCCCATGGGACGACGGGGTGGGGTGGAGAGCCAGGTAGCCATCCCCATCTCCCCTAACCTACATGCTCGTTTGGCCGTCGTGAGCATTACTGGGCCCATTTGGCCACCATGAACTTTACCGGGCCCACCATGCCCACTACGGATGTAGTGGGTAAATTTGGTCCGCAAAAAGTTTCAATTTAAAAAAAAAAAATAAACTTCATTAAACTTATTTAATATTAAAATTTGCAAGGAAAAAAAATTAACTAACCTTTCAATTGCAAGAATTCTGCGTTGAATATGTTATTAATAGAAATGTAGTTGCTCCACAAATTCGCTCCAAGTCTTTTAACGAACCTCAGAAAACCTTGGCGTGATGTGAGTAATAGTGATAATGAAATTTATTATATAGGTGAAATTATGGAGATGTTTTACTGTACAATTAATGTGAGGTTAATTTGTTTTAAAAAAATTAACATGTTAAATTTTTTATGGTGATATAGGAAACTATGATAAAGTGAATATTATGGAATTGTTTTATATTGTGGTGAATGTGGGATTAATTTGTTTTAGAAGGTATTATAAAAATTAAAAAAAATTATTTCACTGTTTAGTAAATATTATATAGTTTAACTATTCAAATAATTTAGGTAAAAGTTTTTGTTTACAATTTTAAATTTAAAGATTATTTCTTAAAAAAATATAGTTAACATTTTTCAATAAATTGTAGAATAAAATAATGAAGGGAAATACATGAAACAAAAAATTTGGAGGGAAATATTTTGGTGAAACTTTTTGGAGGGAAAAATTCATTCTCTAATCTATATAATATCTTTAGGAGAGTATGCATTTGTATCATTCAACCTCTTCTATTTGAAAGGGATGGATTCTCCGAATAGTGAAGTTTTGCTTTGTAAAGCATCAACATCTTCATCGCATAACAACTCTAATCATATTGATGAATATAACAGAAATTTTTCCACTATGAATAGGAAGTCAATTATTCCACTTAGTCCTAATCCTAAGGACTATGAGAGAAGCACTGATGAAAGAGGGGATGAAGAATTTCAAATAAATAAAGAGTCACAGATTCCACTTAGTCCTAATCCTAAGGATTATGAGAGAAATAGTGATGAGTAGCATGATGAATAATTTCAAAAGAATGGTGTGTCACAGTGTCCAATTAGGCCTAATCCTATGGACCATGAGAGCAGCAGTGATGAAGAGCATGAAGAAGAATTTCAAAAGAATGGAGTGTCATAGTGTCCACTTAGTTCTAATCCTATGGACTATAAGAGCAACAGTGATGAAGAGCATGATGAAAAATTTCAAAAGAATGGAGTGTCACAGTGTCCACTTAGTCCTAATCCTGAGGACTATGAGAGCAACAGAGATGAAGAGCATGATGACAAATTTCAAAAGAAAGGAGTTTTATGATGTCCTCTTAGCCCTAATCCTATGGACTATGAGAGCATCAATGACGAAGAGCATGATGACAAATTTCAAAAGAATGGAGTGTCACAATGTCCACTTAGTCCTAATCCTAAGGACTATGACAGCAACAATGATGAAGAGCATGATGGAAAATTTCAAAAGAATGGAGTGTCATAGTGTCCTATTAGTCCTAATCCTATGGACTATGAGAGCAGCAATGATGAAGAGCATGATGACGAATTTCAAAATAATGGAATGTCACGATGTCCTCTTAGTCCTAATCCTATGGACTATGAGAGCAGCAGTGATGAAGAGCATGATGACGAATTTCAAAAGAATGGAGTGTCACGGTGTCCACTTAGTCCTAATCCTATGGACTATGAGAGCAGCAGTGATGAATATCATGATGATGAATTTCAAAATAATGGAGTGTCATGGTCTCCACTTAGTCCTAATTCTAAGGACTATGAGAGCAGCAGTGATGAAGAGCATGATGATGAATTTCAAAAGAATGGAGTGTTGTGGTGTCCTCTTAGTCTTGATCCTATGGAATATGAGAGTAGTAGTGGTGAAGAGCATGATGATGAATTTTGAAATAACGGAGTGCCATAATTTCCTTTTAGTCATAATCCTATGGACCATGAGAGCAGCAATGATGAAGAGCATGATGACAAATTTCAAAAGAATGGAGTGTCACGATGTCCTCTTAGTTCTAAACCTATGGACTATTAGAAAAGTAGTGATGAATAATTTCAACTGAATAGAGTGTCACAATGTCCACTTAGCCCTAATCCTATGGATTATGAAAACAGCAGTGATGAAGAACATGATGTAGAGTTTCAAAAGAATGAAGTGTCATGGTGTCCACTTAGTCCTAATCCTGTGGAATATGAGAGCAATAGTGATGAGGAGTGTGATTAAAAATTTCAAAAGAATGGAGTGTCACGGTGTCCTCTTAGTCCTAATCCAATGGACTATGAGACTAGCAGTGATGAAGAGAGCATGATGACAAATTTCAAAAGAATGGAGTGTCACGGTGTCTACTTAGTCCTAATCCTATGGACAATGAGAGCAGTAGTGATGAATAGAATGATGAAAAATTTCCAAAAAATGGAGTGTCACGGTGTCCTCTTAGTCCTAATCCTATGGACTATGAGAGCAGTAGTGATGAAGGACAAGATGAAGCACTTAGATCTAATTCTAATGACTATAAAGGTAGCAGTGGAAAAGGACAGGATGTAGCATTTTTAGTAAGTAAGCAGTCACATTTTCGACGTAGTCCTAATTCTATGGACTATGAGAGCAGCACTGAAAATGCACATGAGGAAGAATATCCAATAAACATCGAGTCAAATTTTCCATTTAGTCCCAATTCTAAGGACTATGACAGTAGCACTAAAGAAGTGGAAGATGAAGAATATCCTCCAAGTTAGTATTTGAAAAGTGCAGATGATCATAGTGTGGATAACATTCCTCTTAATGATGATGATAATGCTTATACAAATGATGATCCAATGATGGAGATGTTGCCAAGAAATATTGTATCGAGGAGTAGGAGCAGACCTTTTTGTATCAATGCAAGATGTTATAGTTATACAAGGGGTAGAGCAGAATATCTGACGAGAATAAGTTCTATTAGTGCTCTCATTTCAAGTGAATGTTTTCAAAAAGATTGCTTGAAACATATGTATTTCAAATTTTCATTAGAGAGAAGGAAGAGATAGAAGGGAGAGATATTTGTCAATGAATAAAAGCATGCAAAATTAATATTTAGTTGGGTGCATGCAATCTACATTGTTAGGTTATGATTATCATATTGGGTCTTTATTTATCTATAGAAAGGCTTTCAAAATGTCTCATCCGATGGGGAATTTTCATCTCTCGAGAATTCAAGAAATTTTGGAAAAGGATCCCACATTTTATTCAGAAGTATGTCATAAACAACAATTTGGGCCATTATCAAATACTGTAATGTCATGGATGAAAGATTTATTTTCAAAGCATGGAGAGTGTATGCCAAATAGAGAGACAATAGATATTCCAGATAATTTTTCAAGATGAGAAATCTACAACTTATATAAAGAATATGTAGAAGGTGCTGAGGGACATGGTAGGTTGATTACATATCAATATTTTGTGAAGGTACAGAACAAAGAATTCAACAATGTCCATATTCCTAAGAAGACAAGGATCGAGAGTTGTAGTACATGTGCTTCTCTTAAATAGAAAAGGGACAAATGTGAAGGGTCAGAAAGAGGTAAGCATTCATAACTTTAACTTTCAAAATTGTAGTCATCAACTATGAAAACATATTTCTTAATGGCTTTCTTTTATGTTGTGTAGATTGATTTGTCAAAGAACTTCAGGAGCATCACGAACATCAAACAAGTGAAAGGAAAAAGTTGTACAAGCAGCGAAAGAAGTGTTATGATAATCTGAATAAATATCTGGGTCTGATAATTAATGGTATGGACCAGAAGAAAACACTTTTACCACATTCTGTTTGCACACCCAAAAATTTATAGGAGGAAAATTTTATTCAGTATCACTTGTTTGGATGAATGGTTCTCAATGGAAAAATGTTTCCAAGGGTTTACTTGACAACTCCAAATATTCATAATGATGAAAATCTGACAATAACCATAATTCATGATTTGCTTTCTCATTGGTCTGGTAATCTTCCTGAAGTTTTGTATCTACAATTGGACAACACTTGCCGTGAAAACAAAAATCAGGTTGTTTTTGGATATCTAAACATGCTTGTTGAATTGAGAAATTTTAAGAAGGTAAAGGTTGGTTTCCTTCTTTTTGTGCACACTCATGACCTATTCATCAGATGTTCAATTGTTTTTCAGTCACATTGAGGAGGAAGGAAGTTGGGAGCTTGCCATAATTAATTGAATATATTAAGAAATCATACATGCCAGAGCCTACTTTTGATGTGTTGGAAGAAACTTTTGACATGCGAAGGTTTATTCTGGGATCGCATGGAGAGGAGAAATGCATTGAACAACTTAATGACATTAGCTTCCAACATCAATTTCATATAAAACAAATTGATGGGAAAACACTAATATGGGGAAAGAAGTATTCAACTATTGTAGAATGGGCACCATCATCAGGTTTGGAATTTTTTAAGTTAATTCTAGATCATCCAATATTTGCACCAAAAATATTGTTAATACAATCAGTTGGTGAAGAGAAGAGCTAGGGTTTGAAGTAGAAGAGTAGTGTTGGGCACCATGGAGAGGCAAGAGGGGGGGGAGTTCCACTCCTTCCTACAGCCAGGTACTATCTAACATGTTCAAGAAACCTCTTGAGGCTGAAGATGGGGTTTCAGGAGAAAGGAAACAAGAAAACAAAGACACTTAGAGGCAGAAAAATACGCAGGAAGCAGCTAGTAAAGGAAAGCAAATAGAAGGAGATAATCAGAATGTTGATACCAGAAAGAGGACTAGACCTTGTAAACCTAAGGCAACCATCATACCCCGAGTGGTGTTAAGTGATCTAGCGACACAAGCACAATAGGAACACATAGTGAACTATGCAATAATTTGTAAATTCATGGGGTTATGGCCTATGGAGTGTTATACTCCTATACCAATAGGTGTCATATTTCATGATTGGCATTGGTAGGCTCTGTAATATGTTCATACCTTTTCAGGTTGCAAAGGTTTTCCATATTGTCAAAAAATCAAAAATTAAAAAATGTGAAGAGGGTATGCCCTAAAAGAAACCAAAGGGCAAAAAAGAATGAAATGGTCAAGAAAATGAAAGAAATGAACCCCAAACAAAGGACCAGGAAAGTGTGCAAGTCCAAAATTCCACTACTATTTTATTTTTGCAAAGATATGATGATGTGCAGCTTGTTGATTTATGCCACCATTGATGAATGGCCAAATAGCGCAATCTTGGCTAGTTCATGTTTGAATTTACTTGTTTTAGAGATAGAAAATAAAATATGTCCAAATTGTTTAAACTGGGCAGAAAAATAGATAGCTAGAGAAGCAAAGTAGCTCGGTAGTTAAATCTGAGCCCCGGATGTGATAAGTGTAGATTTAGGTAGAATTGTCATGAAAAATAAAAGAAGATGATGAGGGTTTGCCAATTCAAATGCACCCAAATGAAAAAGAAGAAAAAATGTTAGGCAAAGTAGGCTAGGTAGGTAGTTTTGGTGTTGCAGATGCATAATGAGACTTGTGATTGATTCTGTCTCTCAAGATGTTCATTTTACTGTTATCACAATTACCATGGCAGCTGTCTACATGCAGCTCAGTCAAGGCAGATGTTATGACTAACTCCCCTTCAGGTCATTCCCCCAAGTCACTTACTAATCTCCCTTAAAGGTATTGAGATCTGCTCAATATCCTTAAAACCACTCATCCTATTTTTCATCAGATACCTAAGTGAATTCCATTTTTACTTAGGAAAAACAACCACATTTCTTGTGTAAAATCCCTTTTTTCCCTTTTTCCTAAGTTATATAAATTTATGCTTAGCACATTCATTTTCAAAAGTTACATATTAACTCTTAACATTACTTTATAACTCCTTATATTTATTCCCAATCCCGTATTATGTAAAAAATATTGATAAAAACCCTAAATAACTAATATTTCCCACCCCAGGTAGAAAACGACCATAGTTACAGTTTGTCAGGGATTAATAGATTTGTCTGAAATCAATTAATAACCCAAACCCCACACACCATATGGGATTAATTAAACTCTGGTTAATTAACAATCATTGCCTCCGACCAATGACATTGCGCTCGATACAATTAATTCAGTGTTTATTAAAATTCGGGCCTGCGCATTAAACCTCTACCATCTTCGCCAAGCGCAAACTGTCCGATCTGGGCTCACTATTCCAAAGGCCCACGCGCATATCATGACCCCCCGTCCGTCCGACAGTTAACCCCCAAGGAGCCGGCAGTATTGCTCCCATACAGAGGCCATGTGTCGACCGCCTGCACTACTCGCTGCCCCCCCCGTCTAAAACCGCTCCATCCCATAAGTGGTGCGGGCAAAATATCTTACCACCCTCCCGCTGACCCTTTGCTGACATCACCACCACATCACTACCACGTCACCATCCACCCTTCCACTAAACGACAAGACGTCACATCCTGATGACGTCATCCGACGAAAAATGCCAAAAAAGCCCCGCGAAAGAAAATTTTTGTTAAAAGCTCGATAGAATGTCATATTCATTATACTTCTCTGTGAGCACCGCTGCATGTATATTACGTCCGGTTAATTTCAAGTCATGTCCAAGTCTACCACCCGGCCAAGAACTCTAGCATCCTGCTCCATAGTTCGTTGGTCAACCTACAGTTGCACTGTTTTCCTCTATATACCCAGGTATCTTTCAAGGTGCCACAACAAATAGGAGCTGGTACATCCTCTCCTAGAACTTCCCAGCAGCCTGCACAAGAGATCAGCACACTAGTTACAGGGATGGCAAAGGGCAAGGAAGTGGTGGACATAGAACAGCCTGAAATGGCAGATCAGTAGGGGAAAATTCCTCTTGTTCAAACCGAAGCGGTAGAGATTCCTACATTACAGACTCTTGTAAATGAGGAAAAGGGTAAGAAGAGGGGCAGGGAAGAGGGCACACCTATCAGTGGGCATGCAGAGCAACCAGGGACAAAAAGGCAGAGACTGAACCCTCTATCAGAAGATGAATTTTTTGAGCAAACCATAGGCAGTCTTCGAGGGGAGAAGATAGTCAGTGAGGAAACATCATCGGTAGTGGAAACATCAACTAGCTCGCATAGGCAGGAGCTAGAGAGGCAGAATAGTGTGGAAGTTTCATCTACTAGGCCACAAAGCAAATAGGCCTTCGACATCAAAAGAACATTCATAGAGATAAAGGCTAGAAACGACCCACTAAGGGTACAACTTTACAACCAATATCTTAAGATGGTGCCCACAAACCAGCAAAGGTTGAAGTTTGCCTATGACATTAAGGAGGGCAAGATGATCATGAGCTATTTTAAGCCCAAGGTGTAGCAACCACAATCAATAGCTGATTACCTTAGGACAAATTTGAAGGTATTGGCCAAGGATATTCATCCTATGGACTAGATCGAGCTTCACAAATAGACTGGAGAAATGGTATACTCCACACTAGCTGATAAAGTTATGCTAGCTCATAAATTACAAAACTCATTGGAGAACACCTCTACTCAGCTAGATTTGGAAAAAACCTCTTCTCTTGCTAAAGACAACAGGATGAAATCTCTGGAGGAGATTATTATTGAGCAAGGACATGACCCAAAAGATGCCAAGGGCATTAAGGCACTGATGAAGAAGAAAGAGGAAGATATTGTTGCCCTGAGGAAGCAGCTTAAATTGCCTTCCAGTGTGCATCCACAGACAGTAGAAGTGTTACAACAGAAGTCAGAGGAGGACATGATGGAATTTCTCATGAAGCCCAATGAAAGGTTAACTGATACTAAGAAGGCATTGGAAACAACACTGGAAGAAAAGCAGGGAGAGTCAACCTCCCAGCCACCCGAGGTAATCCATACAGTCACAACTGCCCTTTCCATAGTTGTAACAGCACTGCCTTCCACTATTCCAGTAGCCACAACTCAAATAACTATAGGTACATCAACAGCAGCAACAACAACAGCACCAGGCAGTAGCACTACCATGACCACAGAGGAATTAATAAAGGCCATGGAGGAATTAAAACTCCAAGTATCTGAAATGAAATTGGTCGAGGAACAATTGGCAAAACTAAAAAAAATTTATGACAAATCCAAGGTGATTGTGGCAGAAAAGACAAGGGAGGTTAAGGCATTAGAGAACAAGGTGAGAGCATTGGAAAATGATCTCTCTTTAGATAAGCCTCTAGGAGAAATCAAAGGCATTTTGTGGGCCAACATAAATCAATCCCTTAGCAATGTGTGGAGATCTATCCAAGTCATTTATGAGCAGATTGACTTGATAACAGCGGCCCAAGTGGAGATTCAAAAGACAAGAAATTTATTGGGGCAGATGCCCGAACAAGCTAACAGGCTAATACACTTTCTTAACACCAAGACCAGTGAAGAACTGGAGGCAATGCAAATTAGAGATAGGATAGGCACCATTCTACATATCAAGAAAGTTCTAAGCATGAGAACTCTGATGCAAAATTTGGAAAGGAGATGCCAGGACATGTAGGTGGAGATTGATTCTTTCATAGAAAGATTTACAATTTTGCATGAAAAGGGTTTGCTAAGTCTGTTGGGAAGTAATGAACGCCTGATGAGACATGTAGAGTACACGCAGAAGTTGAATAAATATGTTGTTGATCAAGTAAATGCATCATCAAGTACTTCAGTAGAGAAGGCACTCCCATCTGGCCAAGCCCTTTATGACAAATTGGAGAATTTATTTTACATTAAGCATGAGGTGAAACATCTATTCACCATCCCACCTAATTTCTTCAGGTACACAGAGGCTAATGAGACTTTAAGAAAGCTGCAGATACATAAACTACCAGAATCAGACTCATGGCAAGACATGTTAGGAATCTTATGAACTTATCTTTGTTATCTTTGGTATCTTTGGTATCTTTGGTAAAGTAAGATTTTGGATCATCTACCATAATGCGGAGAAACAGAAAAGAATAAAGGTCAGACGGATCAAGGCGTATTGAAGACATCGGAGCAAAAGGGAGTAGACACTGTAAAGTATCAGCGGAATACAATTGCAGACCGATTCACAGAGCCTACCTCTAGCACATCTGATAAAGACAAAGCTGCCAGCACAATATCATTTATTTCTTCTATGTTTTTGAGACTACGTGTCTCTGTCCTTTGTAAAAAATGATGAATCATCACTAAATATTACCTTCGTGAGATATTTTCTGAGATATTTTGTATAAATACCCCCTTGAACGAAGTATTTGGGGTTGGTCATGCATTTCTTAGACTGCGTTGTAATACTGAAATTTTCTGAATAAAAAAGTTGTTGGAATCCATTGTTGTTGGACTCTCTAGATGCAGAATTGCTAGCAGAGGACTTGTTACAGAATTCTTGAATCAAACTATGGATCAATGAGTACACTTATATCTCCTATTTTATAGTTTTCTTGTCTATTATGTCATCTATGTTTCATGGTCTGAATAATAAAGAGAAAGATTAACTCAGAATTTGTTTAACTGCACTCTGTTTTTAGTCTTTGTTATTCTCTGTGTTTTCTTCAGAATTAAGTATAAATGGTGAATTCTTAATTGCTCCTGTTTCCCTTGATTCTATCATTTTGATTACTTTCTAAGGAATTCTTAACTTCTTCTTAGTAGTAATCATTCACTTTCCCTCTGTATATATGATGAAGGACTCTTAATTGCCCTTCGTCCATTAGAATCCATTCCATCTGATTCCAACCTTTAAAATTGTTCCATGTTTGATTACCTTGCTCTATAGTGCCATCCTCTATTACGAAACCATATCCAACAATCCATCTTCATAGACTCTATTAGCCCAATGGACTAAACTTCTCAGATTTATACCTCCGTTTTACTGAATCTCACCATCCAACAATCAAACAAAACCCCTGAACATCATAACTAGCCTAACATCTTTCAAAACAAAGTTAAATCATAAAGAGAGAGACCTCTCTGTACGCAAATTGGCTAGAATATGTGTCTAAAATATTGGTCTTTGGTTACCTCGGTCGTATTCCCTTTCTTACAACTTTCTTAGGGAACAACCTGAGTGATAACATCATTGGCAACTCCACTGGGGAACTTCTGAATGTTTATTTGTTACCGTTATTCGTTTTATAAGCTACAGACAAATCTTGAAAGTTAGCCAGTTAGCTTTTGAAATGATTTTGTTTTACAATGGCAGAAGTAAATAAATGCTACTTCAATCTATCTCTGGTCTAGCCTATAAGATTGGACAGTTAGTTTCAAACAATTGATCAGTTCCTTAGTTATAAATATTTAAGAAAGTTCACAATTTTCATATCTGAGATCTCTTAGAGAAACAGTTAAAGTTGTAGCGTCAAATCCCATTAGCAGAAAAATCAATTATACACCTAAAAGACTGGCTTCAGAAAGAAATCGTTGCACCAGACCACACCCTGATCCAAATCCACCACCTGTGTTTGATAATCCTAATCTGATTCCTAAAATTCTTAGAAGACAAGAGAGCCTAGAAAATTCTGCTATTTCTCAGCCTCTATTTAGATCAAAATCCTATCCTGTGAGGTCAGTTTACTTTGAGGATCAACCTTCTGCGAATTATTTTGAAAATCCTTCATTTCAAACCTATTCTGAATCTGGATTAATCCACACAGTTCAAGATCCAGTATTCACTGAAAATCTGCAGCTGGGAGTTGTCACTCCACATCTTAATAAACATTTGTAGAGCTCTCTTCAACCTGAGCTTACCTCTGGAAAAACACCAAATCTTCCTGTAATTACTACCCCTTCTCCAAATCCACCATCAATACCTCACTTTTCCCAGCCTCAAGCTACCCCTTCCATGTTTCCATCCACTATTCAAATCCCTGTTGTTGTTCCTACTACATCAGTTGTCACACATATCCCTGCTAACATGGCAAACAAATATGCTCCTCTCAACTTGCTTGCCAACTTGGGGGCTATGCCACAAGATTATTAAAGCAAAATCACCCCTTTTGATGGTACAGGCTCATACACAGCTCAATAGCATACTAAGAAAATGACAGATTATTTTGAAATATATGAAGTTGATGATGATGATGTTAGAATGAGAATTTTTGTTCAAAGTTTCACTGGAGATGTCAGAACTTGGTTTACAGCCCTCCCTGCAAACAGTATCAATGATCAGCAAGATCTTTATCAAACTTTCCTAAATAGGTGGGAGGAAAAGAAAGATCCTCTCCACATTTTATCAGAATATGAAGGCTTGAAAAGAGGTCCTTAAGAAACTATCTAAGATTACTGTACAAGGTTCAATAATGTCTACAATGCTATCCTTGAAAACCTCAGACCTCCTCCAGATTTGGCCCTGATTAAATTCCCTGATGCTTTTGATTCTGATATGGCATATCAACTTAGGGAAAGAGCTCCTAGAGACCTAGAAGAAATGCAGAGTATAGCTATCAGCGTTGAGGCTAACGTAATTTCCAAACGAGCATGGGCCAGAGCTGAAAGGAGGATACCTTTTAAAGAAGAAACCTCTGCTTTTGAACAGAAATTAGATGCTATCATTAAAGGAATGGATATACTTGGGGATAGAGTAGAAACAATTGAAAGGAAATCCTCTTGGGATGGCCAACCAAGCAGCACTGGAAGAAATCCAAACTTCAGGAAGAACCAAAACCCTAACATTGGAAAGTCTGGACTTAACTAGAACATTAGGCCCCCATTCCAAGAAAATTTTGTTAAAGCCTCAACTTATGAGGAACCACCGGAAGACACTCAAATCAACTTAATAGGCCTCAATAATGAACAACAAGTTTTCCTAACCCAAGAAGACCAAGAAGCCCACACTCTTGAAAATTTCCAAACACAGTCAGGTGACTCATTTTATTTTAGGGAAGGATATGATACAGCCATCTATGAAGTTCACAAGCAATATATTCTGAGAAGCAGGATAATAGATGTCCTTGAAACCAATAAGTAGGAAGATGCTAAGCAGCCTAACAAAAGTAAAATCATTAAACCCCCTGCAAAACTCCTTCCTGGAACAGATCCTAGCCAAAGTAAACCAATAGTTGAAGATGTATCAGATGATCAACCATTTAACGAACAACCTTCTACTGCTGTCCCTCTCAAGGGAAATGTAAAAGAATCTCCTGAAATTGGTTTAAGAGCAACTTCAGCTCATGATACCACTCTTGAAAAGGACAAAAACACACAAAATACAACAGTAAAAGACAATCCCACTGTCCAAAATGCAAAAACTCAAACTAAAAAGCCTTTCAATCTAGAGACGGAAATAGGCAAATTAAAAGTAACAATTCCATTGTTAGAATTGGCTAAACATAATGCCTACAGAGATCAAATTAGCAGATCACTCCAAATTCCTGCGAATCAAGATTCAATAAATGTTTTCAATGATCAACCAAAATTAATTTTTGGACCTGAGGTAAATGGCAAATCAATAGATGGAGGTGTTCCTCCTTTTTATGTAAGTCTGAACATACATGATAAAACTCTCCATAACACCATGTTTGACTCTGGTGCTTCTCATAACTTAATACCTAAATCTGTGATGGAGAAGTTGAACCTAGATATTACTAGGCCATACAACGACTTATTCTCTTTTGACTCTAGCCAGGTTAGATGTCTAGGATTAATCAAGGATTTATGTGTGTCATTAGTACAATACCCTGCCAAAACCATTTTAATGGACATAGTGGTGGCTGATATTCCACCCAAATATGGCATGCTGTTATCTAGGTCTTGGGGAGAAAAACTGCAAGGATCATTACAGTTGGACATGTCTTATGCAACTATTTCAGTATTTGGGAAACCAAAGAAATTGTACCAAGAAACTTTAATGAAATATGTGGTGAGAAGCCAAGAGAAACCCCAAACTTTCCCCATCTACATAGTGCATTCTAATATGGACTCCTTCATTCTTTATAATGCTGAAATTGATTCCCCAACAGACGTCAAAGTTCTAACATTTAAATAAGAAGAAATCTCAAACCAAACCTCCAATATTCACATTCAAGAAATCTCTGAGCACAGTGGCACAACAAACAATCAAGAGGAATCAACTGAAACTAACGAAATATATTTTACCATAAAGCAGGTTACTCAGACTCCTAAAATTGACTACAAACATGAAACTGTTTGGTACTTAGAATTTGATGGTTTAGTTAACAAATTAGGAGCAGGAGCTGGGATTTGGGTGCATAGCCTAGAAAATGATCATGCTGAAGGTCATGCTTATAGGTTAAACTTTAAATGCACCAATAATATGGCTGAATATGAAGCCCTGCTGCTAGGACTCAAATTGGTCAAAACTTTAGGGGCACACAGGATATCAGTTTTGGGAGACTCTGATCTAGTCATTCAACAAATAAAATGAAATTTCCTCACAATTGATCCCAAACTGAGAGCTTATAGAGGAAAAACCATTGATATCCTCAACACATTTCTGGAAACAAAGCTTACCAAAATTCCAAGAAAACATAATTTTCATGCTCACAGCTTAGCAACATTTGCCAATACTTGTAAATTATTGTTTGAACCTAATCATCAATTCACAACTGAGATTAGATATAGGCCAGCAATACCTGATAATGTAAAGAACTGGCAAGTGGTTGACAATGATATTCATATCAACAATTTTTTAACTCTAGAGAAAGAGTTTTCTAGCACAAATATAGACTTAGATACTTTCAATGAGTTTGATCAAACACAAACATTACAAACAAACATTTCAACAGAACATGCAACTCAGAGGCTTCACCCAACAAAATTCACTAAGCAAGAAATGCATGATCTTAAGCAAATAGATACTGATGAGACCATTGAAGGAGAAGCTGAAGTTATTGATTTAAAAGATAATTGTTTACCCAAAGGGGTTACTCCTTTGGAAGATTTCTTTGATTTTAATGATGTCCCAAAGAAACCTAAAATGCAACCTCTAAAAATTGATATTGAAGACTGCAACATAGGGACTGAGGAAAATCCAAAAATGATAAAATTGTCCAAAACCTTGCCCCCTAATCAAAAGCTTAAATATGTTGAACTATTCAAAGAATTCCAGGATGTGTTTGCTTGGAGTTATGAGGATCTCAAATCTTATGATACCTCTGTAATTCAACATACTATACCCCTTAAAGAAAATCAAAAGCCATTCAAACAAAAACTAAGAAGAATTAACCCTCTACTTCTTCCCTTAATTGAAAAGGAAATCAAATGGATGTATGCGGCAGGAATAACTGCTCCTATCAGATTTTCAGAATGGGTGTCCAATCTAGTACCCACTAGGAAGAAAACAGGGGAAATTAGACTATGTGTGGACTTCATGAATCTCAATAAAGTTTCTTTGAAAGACAATTACCCCTTGCCCAAGATGGATCACATTCTACAAAGGGTAGTAGGTGCCTCTAAGATTTCACTTCTAGATGGATTCTCAAGTTTCAATCAGATCCTGGTCCACCATGACGATCAAGAAAAAATTTCCTTTACAACACCACGGGGAACTTTCAAATACGTAAAAATGCCATTCAGACTTAAGAATGCAGGGGAAACCTTTCAACGACCAATGGACATAGCTTTTGCAAAGGAGATTCATGATTTTCTAGTCATATATCTAGATGACTTTACTGCGTTTTCCAAAACAGATCAGCAACACCTAGATCATTTGAGACAAGTGTTTCTAATATGCAGAAAGTATGGTATTTCTTTAAACCCTAAGAAGTCATTGTTTGGGCTAGAAGAAGGCAAATTGTTAGGCCACATCATCTCTAAAGAAGGAATTAGAATTGATCCAGATAGAATACAAGCCATTCTGCAAGTTCCTCACCCCAAAAATATCAAAGAACTTCAAGCCTTCCTCGGAAAGATCAACTTCCTAAGGAGATTCATACCCAATCTAGCTGAATTAATCAGACTACTGAATAACATGTTAAAAAAGAATTCCAAGGTTAAATGGACAGTTGAAGCCAAACAAGCATTTGAAGAAATCAAAATGGCTTTGACCATAACATTAATCCTTACAAGTCCAAAACTTGATAGAGATTTCATAATATTTTCATTTGCATTGGAACACACCATTGCTACTGTTTTACTTCAAAAAGATGATTAGGGATCTGAAAAACCTATAGCCTTTTCTAGTAAAGCACTTAGGGATGCACCACTAAAATACCCAATCATGGAAAAATAGGCTTATGCACTTGTGAAAGCTATTAAAGATTTCAGAGTTTATATATTGTACTCCCATGTAATAGCTTATGTACCAAGTGATGTGGTCAACGACATCCTAACTCAAGAAGGAATTGAAGGAAAACGAGGCAGATGGATAGCTAATATTCTGGAGTATGATATTGAAATAAAACCCACAAAGCTTGTAAAAGGACAGGGATTAGCTAAACTCATGACTGAAACCAATTTCCAAGCCCTTGATATCAATGAACTGGATAATGAACAGGAGATGGCGACTCCACAGATCAATCAAGCCTTCCTAGAATCACCTTGGTATGCTGACATAATTCATGTATTATTAAACCTACAGGCTCCTCCATGGTTATCCAAAACAAAGAAAAGATTTTTAAAGATGAAAGCTTCAAAATTCTGTATTTTAGATAATGCTTTATTTTGGAAAAATCATGAGGGCATTTTATTGAATTGTTTGATAGGATATGAAGCTGACAAAGTGCTCAAAAAATTCCATGTAGTGGACTGTGGTGGACATATTTACTGGAAATCAACTACAGACAAAATTCTAAGGCCCGGATTTTATTGGCCCACCTTATTTGCTGATGTGAAGAAATTTGTTACCTCTTGCCATAAATGTCAAATTTTTGAAGGCAAGAGGAAACTTTTACCTCTACCCCTTAAACCAATTTCTATAGAAAAGCCTTCCCAACAATGGGGTTTGGATTTTATTAGAGAAATCCATCCTCCCTCCTCTGGCCAACATAAATGGATCCTCACTGCCACATATTACTTCACCAAATGGATAGAAGCCATTCCTACTAGACAAGGTAATGATACAGTTATTATAGGATTCCTAGAAACCAACATACTATCCCGGTTTGGCTACCCTGAAAAGATTATAACTGATAATGCTGCTACTTTCAAGTCTAAGAAAATGATAAATTTTTGTCATAAATACCATGTCACTTTAGGCCATTCCACAGCCTATTACCCTCAAGGTAATGGCCTAGCGGAATCTTCCAATAAAATCCTGATTAATATTATTAAGAAATTGTTGGAAGATAACAAGAAGAACTGGCACAAGAAGCTTATAAATGCACTATGGGCACACAGATTAACTACAAAGAGATCAATTGCAACTAGCCCTTATGAGCTAGTTTATGGCATGGAGGCTATATTTCCTTCATCCTTGGGGATCCTTGTAATGAAATCACTGCAAGAAACTCAGGCAGAACCCAATGACATTCAGAGAAGAGTAAATCATACCATTCATTTATAGCAGACTAGAGAGGAAGTATATCAAAGATCTCAAGTGTTACAAGAAAAACTCAAGAATATATTTGATAAAAGGACTAAGGCAGAAGATTTCTACATAGGAGACAAAGTTTTGAAATAGGATTCCAAAAGAGAAGATAAAGGAAAGCATGGGAAGTTTGACTTCCTATGGAAGGAGCCTTATATAATTCAGGCTGTGCAAGGGAATAATACCTACTTTTTGAACAACTTGGATGGCATAGAAGCAGGAGAGGGGCCAGTCAATGGTCGCATGCTCAAGCACTACTTAGATCCAGCTGTCTGATATAGTATGCTTTAACCTATACATACTTTATATTTGATAGTGTCCCGGCTTGGATTGGATGGTAACTTGCTGAAGTTGAAGCCCGAAGAGAAGGCCCTAAGCTTCATAAAGTACAACTGTCATACATATAATAAAGCAAGCAGCAAAAAGAGGTTTTAGAGCACAGTCAATAGTTTTGGAGAAGGCTACCTGACCTGCTATTCTTGACATTCCACCAGGGAAAGCCATCCCCAAGTGGAGCCACAGTTATACTCCTATACCAATAGGTGTCATACTTCATGATTGGCATTAGTAGGCTCTGTAATATGCTCATACCTTTTCTGGTTGCAAAGGTTTTCCATATTGTCAAAAAATCAAAAATTAAAAAATGTAAAGAGGGTATGCCTTAAAAGAAAAATCAAAAGGCAAAAAAGAATGAAATGGTCAAGAAAATGAAAGAAATGAACCCCAAACAAAGGACTAGGAAAGTGTGCAAGTCCAAAATGCCACTACTATTCTATTTTTGCAAAGATCTGATGATGTGCAGCTTGTTGATTTATGCAACCATTGATGAATGGCCAAACAGCTCAATCTTGGCTAGTTCATGTTTGAATTTACTTGTTTTAGAGATAGAAAATAAAATTTGTCCAAATTGTTTAAACTGGGCAGAAAAATAGATAGCTAGAGAAGCAAAGGAGCTCAATAGTTAAATCTGAGCCCTGGATGTGATAAGTGTAGATTTAGGTAGAATTGTCATGAAAAGTAAAAGAAGATCATCAGGGTTTGCCAGTTCAAATACACCCAAATGGAAAAGAAGAAAAATGTTAGGCAAAGTAGGTTGGGTAGGTAGTTTTGGTGTTGCAGATGCAGAATGAGACTTGTGATTGATTCTATCTCTCAAGGTGTTCATTTTACTGTTATCACAAGTACCATGGCAGATGTCTGGATGCAGCTCAGGCAAGGTAGATGTTATGACTAACTCCCCTTCAGGTCTTTCCCCCAAGTCACTTATGAAACCCCCTTAAAGGTATTGAGATTTGCTCAATATCCTTAAAACCACTCATCCCATTTTTCATCATATACCTAAGTGAATTCCATTTTTACCTAGGAAAAATAGCCACATTTCTTGTGTAAAATCCATTTTTTCCATTTTGCCTAAGTTATATAAATTTATGCTTAGCGCATTCATTTTCAAAAGTTACATATTAACTCTTAACATTATTTTATAACTCCCTATATTTATTCCCAAACTCGTATTATGTAAAAAATATTGATAAAAACCCCAAATAACTAATATTTCCCACCCCAAGTCAAAAATGACCATAGTTACAGTTTGTTGGGGATTAATAGATTTGTTTGAAATCAATTAATAACCCAAACCTCGCATGCCATATGGGATTAATTAACCTCTGGTTAATTAACAACCATCACCCCGACCAATGAAATCGCGCTCGATGCAATTAATTCAGTGTTTATTAAAACTCGGGCCCACGCATTAAACCTCTGCCATCTCCGCCAAGTGCCAACCATCTGATCTGGGCCCACTGATCTAACGGCCCACGCACATATCACGATTTCCTGTCTGTTCGACAGTTAACCCCCGGGGAGCCGGCAGTATTGCTCTCGTACAAAGACCACTTGTCAACCGCCCGCACTGCTCACTGCCCCCCCGTCTAAAACTGCTCCATCCCATAAGCAATGCGGGCAAAACAACTTACTGCCCTCCCGCTGACCCCTTGCTAACATCACAACCATGTCACTGCCACGTCACCATCCACCCTTCCACTAAACAACAAGACATCACATCCCGATGACGTCATCCGACCAAAAATGCCAAAAAAGCCCCGCGAAAGCAAAATTTTGTTAAAAGCTCGATAAAATGTCATTTTCACTATTCTTCTCTGTGAGCACTGCTGCATGCATATTACATCCAGTTGATTGCAAATGATGTCCAACTCCGCCACCCGGCCAAGAACTCCAGCATCCTGCTCCACAGTTCGTTGGTCAACCTACAGTTGCACTGTTTTCCTCTATATACCCAGGTATCTTTCAAGGTGCCACAACAAATAGGAGCTGGTACATCCTCTGCTGGAACTTCCCAGCAGCCTGCACAAGAGGTCAGTACACCAGTTACAAGGATGGAAAAGGGCAAGGAAGTGGTGGACACAGAACAACCTGAAATGGCAGATCAGCAGGGGCAAATTCCTCTCGTTCAAACCAAAGCGGCAAAGATTCCTGCATTACAGACTCCTCTAAATGAGGAAATTGGTAAGAAGAGGGGCAGGGAAGAGGGTACAACTATTAGTGGCCTGCAGAGCAACCAGGGACAAAATGGCAAAGACTGAACCCTCTATAAGAAGATGAATTTATTGAGGAAACCATAGGCAGTCTTTGAGGGGAGAGGATAGTGAGTCAGGGAACATCCCCGGTAATGGAAACATCAACTAGCTCGCACAGGCAGGAGCTAGAGAGGCAACATAGTGTGGAAGTTTCATCTACTAGGCCACAAAGCAAATAGGCCTCGGACATCAAAAGGACATTCACAGAGATAAAGGCTAGAAACGACCCACTAAAGGTACAACTTTACAACCGATATCTTAAGATGGCCCCCACAAACCAACAAAGGTTGATGTCTGCCTATGACATTAAGGAGGGCAAGATGATCATGAGTTCTTTTAAGCCCAAGGTGCATTAACCACAATTAGCAACTGATTACCTTCAGACGAATTTGGAGGTATTGGCCAAGGATATTCATCCTATGGACCAAATCGAGTTGCACAAACAGACTGGAGAAATGGTATACTCCACACTAGCTGATAAAGCTATGCTAGCTCATAAATTACAACACTCATTGGAGAACACCTCTTCTCAGCTAGATTTTGGAAAAATCCTCTTCTCTTGCTAAAGACAACAGGATAAAATATTTGGAGGAGATTATTATTAAGCTAGGACATGACCCAAAAGATGCCAAGGACATTAAGGCATTGATGAAGAAGAAAGAGGAATATATTGCTGCCTTGAGGAAGCAGCTTAAATTGCCTCTCACCATGCATCCACAGACAGCAGAAGTGGTACAACAGAAGTCAGAGGAGGACATGATGGAATTTCTCATGAAGCTCAATGAAAGGTTAACTGATACTGAGCAGGCATCGGAAACAGTGCTGAAAGAAAAGGAGGGAGAGTAAACCTCCCAGCCACTCGAGGTAATCCCTACAGTCACAACTGCCCCTTCCATAGTTGTAATAGCACTGCCTTCCACTGTTCCAGTAGCCACAACTCAAATAACTACAGGTACATCAACAGCAGCAACAACAACAACACCAGGCAGTAGCAGTACCATGACCACAGAGGAATTAATAAAGGCCATGGAGGAATTAAAAATCCAAGTATATTAATTGAAATTGGTCGAGGAACAATTGGCAAAACTATAAAAAAGCTATGACAAATCCAAGGTGACTGTGACAGAAAAGACATGGGAGGTTAAGGCATTAGAGAATAAGGTGAGAGCATTGGAAAAGGATCTCTCTTTAGATAAGCCTCCGGGAGAAATCAAAGGCATTTTGTGGGCCAACATCAATCAATCCCTTAGCAATGTGTGGAGATCTATCCAAGTCATTTATGAGCAGATTGACTTGATAGTAGCGGCCCAAGTGGAGATTCAAAAGACAAGAACTTTATTGGGGCAGATGCCTGAACAAGCTAACAGACTAATACACTTTTTGAACACGAAGACCAGTGAAGAACTGGAGGCACTGCAAATCAGAGATAGGACAGACACCATTCTGCATATCAAGACAGTTCTAACCATGAGAACTCTGATGCAAAATTTGGAAATGAGATGCCAGGACATGCAAGTGGAGATAGATTCTTTCACAAAAAGATTTACAGTTTTGCATGAAAAGAGTTTTCCAAGTCCGTTGGGAAGTAATGAACGCCTGATAAGACATGTAGAGTACACGCAAAAGTTGAATAAATATGTTGCTGGTCAAGTAAATGCATCATCAAGTACTTCAACAGAGAAGGCACTCCCATCTAGCCAAGCCCTTTATGACAAATTGGAGAATTTATTTTACATTGAGCATGAGGTGAAACATTTGTTCACCATCCCACCTAATTTCTTCAGGTACATAGATACTGATGAGACTTTAAGAAAGCTGCAGAGACATAAACTACCAGAATCAAACTGGTGGCAAGACATGTTAGGAATCTTATGAACTTATCTTTGTTATCTTTGGTAAAGTAAGATTTTGGATCATCTACCATAACGCGGAGAAACATAAAAGAATAAAGGTCAGATGGATCAAGGTGTATTGAAGACATCGAAGCAAAAGGGAGTAGACAACACAAAGTATCAGTGGAATACAGCTACAGACTGACTCACAAAGCCTACCTCCGGCACATCTGACAAAGATAAAGCTGCCAACACAGTATCATTTATTTCTTCTCTGTTTTCAGGACTACGTGTCTCTATCCTTTGTAAAAAACAATGAATCATCACCAGATATTATCTCTGTGAGATATTTTCTGAGATATTTTGTGACATATTTTGTATAAATACCCCCTTGAACGAAGTATTTGGGGTTGGTGATGCATTTCTTAGACTGCGCTGTAATACTGACATTTTCTAAGTACAAAACTATTGGAATCCATTGTTGTTGGACTCTCTGGATACGGAATTGATAGCAGAGGACTTGTTACAGAATTCTTTAATCAAACTATGGATCAATGAGTACCCTTATATCTCCTTTTTTATAGTTTTCTTGTCTATTATGTCATCTATGTTTCATGGTCTAAATAATAAAGAGAAATATTAACTCAGAATTTGTTTAACTACACTTTGTTTTCAGTCTTTGTTATTCTTTGTGTTTTCTTCAGAATTAAGTATAAACAGTGAATTCTTAATTGCTCCTAGTTCCCTTGATTCTATAATTTTGATTATTTGCTAAGGAATTATTAACTGCTTCTTAGTAGTAATCATTCACTTTCCCTCTGTCTATATGATGAAGTGTTCTTAATTTCCCTTCATCCATTAGAGTCCATTCCATCTGATTCCAGCCTTTAAAATTGTTCCATGTTTGATTACCTTGCTCTGTAGTGCCATCCTCTGTTATGAAACCATATCCAACAATCCATCTTCATAGACTCCATTAGCCCAATGGACTGAACTTCTCAGATTTATAGCTCTGTTTTACTGAATCTCACCATCCAACAATTAAAAAAAACCACTGTACATCATAACTAGCCTAACATCTTTCAAAACAAAGTTAAATCATAAAGAGAGAGCCCTCTCTGCATGCAAATTGGCTAGAATCTGTGTCTAAAAGATTGGTCTGTGGTTACCTTAGCCTTATTCCCTTTCTTACAACTTTCTTAGGGAACAACCTGAGTGATAACATGGAGAAAGCTTTATAGTCATGGATGAAGAATCATTGAAAACCTAAGGGGGATATAGATCTGCACCTTGGATCCACGGGTTTCTTCATTGTAGTTTTTACAAACATTGAGGATAAAGAGAGAGTGTTTGAAGGAGGGTCATACTTCTATGCAGCTACAGACCTCTATATGTGGCTCTAGGTAATGAATTTTGTCCTAGAGAATGAATCATTCACATCGGTCCCAGTGTGGGTTAGGCTATACTCCCTACTACTAGATTATTTGCAGCCATAATAATTAAAAGCAATAGGAAATAAGCTAGGGCATTTTGTTAAAATAACAGAGGCCACTATGCAGGGGAAATACCTCATTTTCTCGTATATGTGTAGAGATGGAGCTCTCTGTAGCTCTACCGGATGAAGTAATTCTATAATTTTTTGATGATGAATGGGTGCAAGCAGTGGACTATGAGCATGCCCCCTTCATATGCCGAAAATGTCATGAACATGGGCATCTATTCATAGATTGCCCCTTAAACAGAATGGAAAACAGAACTAAAGCTACCTCAGGGAAAGAAATTGAAAGCTTTAATAAAGTGGGAAACAAGGGTAAAGGAGTGAGAATATACCAAAAAAACCCTAATGAGGAAAAGCAACTAAATCAAAATAGGTACAAGGTATTAGAACAAGAAGAGGAGCAAGATAAAGCAACCCAAACTTTGGAGGAAAGCCCTGTAGAGAAGGAAAAGGAAGACAACATGGAGGACACATAGGAAAAAAACCAACAAAAGGAGGACCTGCTAAACACTATGGAACTATGGAACTGGATAGGGATCAAGTGATGACCCCTAGCGAGGTGGGAATAGAGGACCATGAACTGCAAGATATTCTTGAAAGGGAGCATCTAGATTTGGAAAAGTTTTTGGATGAAGGAACCAGCAAAGGAATGGACTCGCTACCACAAGAGGAATTTAATAGGGTGCAACAACTATTCCTATGGAGGAACTAGGTGAAAGGTTTGGGAGTCAAAAGAAGCCACAAGATTCAGAACAATGAAGGAGTGAAAACAATGAAGGCAACACTGGGATTAGCTCCTAGGAACCTAGGCAGGAAAAGAGGTAGGAAAAAATAGAATGAGATGCATCTAGAGTGTGGAAAACTGATGATTAACTCCAGTAACATGAAAGACCTAGCTAGTTATGCATTTACAAATCTTTCTCAATGAATCTCACAACATTGAATATCAGGGGTCTAGGAAATAAAAAGAAACAAAGAAATCTCAGCAATAGAATGAAAGGGGAAAAACTAAACATGGTTTCTCATCCAGGAAACAAAATGTTCAATTGGAAAATTAAGAGAAATACACAGCAAATGGTTGATTAAATATGAATATCTAGAAGTTAAAGAAGATAAAAAAGAAGGAGGAATTCTTACACTTTGGAACCCTCTAAAAATAGGAGTCCTTGATGTTGAAGCATCAAGAAACTACCTCTCAATGGTTATTCAACCTTTGGGGGACAAGAAAGTTTATTTGATCACAAATGTTTATGGTCCACAGAAGCCTGAGGACAAACTTAGGATTTTTACTTCACTTGAGGATCTAAGAAACAGACAGTTAGGCATTCCCTAGATTTTGGGAGGGGACTTCAATATGTTTAGATCCCTTTCGGAAAGAAAAGGTGGAACTAGAGCACTAGGCAGAGACTCCATAAAATTTCAAAATTTTATAAACAATATGAGGCTAGTAGACACAGAAACAAGTAATGGAATCTTTACCTGGAATAATAAAAGGGGAGGTGAGTCCCAGATGGCTTCAAAACTCGACTATTTTATAATCTTGGAGGACCTTATGCATGTTTAGGGCACTAAAATGTTCCTCCTACATAAAAGATTGAAACATATCAAACAAAAGCTTAAAGATTGGAATAAGAATGAATTTGGAAACATTTTTGAAACCAAAAAGTTGTTGAATGGAAGCTACATGAGATCAACTAGATCCTCATTATAGATGGCTTCAACGAGGGGAGAAAGAAACAAGAAAAACACCTCCAAAAGGAATGGGAAGAATTATGCGTGCAAGAGGAGATTTTCTGGAAACAGAAATCAACGGTACAATGATTAAAAGAAGGAGAAAGGAACACAAGGTTTTTTCACAAATCCACCATGGATCACAGGTCTCATAATAGGATCTTAGTCATCAAATATGCTCAAGGTAAGCAACTCAATACCCACAAAGAAATAGAAGCAGCGCTGGTTCGAAATTTCCAAGGCATTACAGAGGAGCCTCTCTTAAATAGATCACAGTTCATCAAGGACATAACAAGGCACATTTTGAAGCTTCTAACAAGGGAAGATAATTACAATCTAAACAGGCCTGCAAATGAAGAAGAGTTTAGTGAATTTATCGAAGAGATGTAAAATGGGAAGGCACCAGGTCCAGATGGTTTCAATGTTGACTTCTTCAAAGCATGTTTGGGAATTGTTAAGTAGGATATTCTTAACGTGGTGGAGGATTCAAGGAAAAACAGAACTGTATTGAAGGCCCTCAATACATCTTTCATATACTTGATCCCCAAACAAGATAATGCAATGACACCAGATAGATTCAGACCAATAGCATTTTGCAATTACAAAATCATTTCCAAAATAATAGCCAACAAGCTTAAGCCCCTTCTTCCGACTCTTGATTTTGTGGAACAAACTGGGTATGTGGAAGGTAGACAAATTCTCGACAACATCATACAAGCTCATGAGGTGGTTCACTCACTTAAAAGCAAGAGGCAGGTAGTTATGATCATACAACTTGACCTGGAAAAGGCTTATGATAAGCTAAGTTGGACTTACATTAGAAGAGTTCTTATAGCTTATGGCTTTGACCATAATTGGCTACGATGGGTTACAACCCTTGTAACTACCTCGATTTTTTCAATATTGATTAATGACTCGACATCCAAACCCTTTAACCCTTCAAGAGGTATCCGACAAGGGGATCCACTCTCACCCTTCCTCTTTATTCTCATGATGGAAGAGCTTGGCAAAGCTATCAGTTCAGCCAAAGTAGAAGGAAAAATCCAGGGTCTCAAACTCACCATGAATGGAGAGGCTTCAACCCATCAACAATTTGTGGACGATACCATGCTGCAGGGTATACCTACGGTGAAGGAAGCTCTAACCTACAAACAAATACTGAAAGTCTTTGCAATGGCTACAGGCATCGAGGTAAGCCTTACCAAATCGAAGATTTTCTTTTTTAACACTGACATTGCTATTCAGAGAAACATATCTCGAATTTTAGGCTTTCAAAGAGATTTGTTACCATCCAAATATTTGGGAGTACCGCTAACAGATGAACCTCTAAGCGAGTCAATTTGGGAACCGGTGACTAATAGGTTTCAGGAAAAAATTAGAAAATTGACTAATAGGTCTTTGAACTTATTAGGAAGGCTAGTGCTCACAAAAGTTGTCCTTCAAACTATTCCCATTTTTATGTTCTCAACCCTTCTAGTTCCTAAAGGAATTATGCAGCAATGTAGAAATATCCAAAGAGACTTTCTTTAGGGCAAAGGGGAGGAAAAATAAAATGGGCCTTGGTGGCCTAGGAAAAGATCTATAAACCCAAGACCCATGGTGGTTTTGGGTTGGACGATCCTGAAATACTAAACAAAGTTCTAGTGTCTAAGCTATGGTGGAGATGGCTAAAAGATTCAGCTTCCCCTTGGGCCCAAATTTGGAAACAAAAATATGCAATCAATTGTCAAAACAAGTACCACATTAGAATGTATGGGCTCATCGAAGGCTACCACATATGGAAAAAAGCTTGGGAAAAGAGAGCCATTGTGCATAAACGTAGCTTCTGGGAAATCAGAGATGGAAACCTTGCTTGGTTCTGGGAAGATAACTGGCAACAGGAACCTAAACTATTAAAAGAAGAATTTGCCAGTCTCAAGAACGATACTAACAACAAGGGGTTACTCAAGGTAAAATGCTTCTGGGATCTGGAAAGAAGGGAAGAAAAATGGAGATCATGGAAGAATCTGGTTTATACCGAGAACTCCTCATTGAAGGCATAAGCAAAAGCTTTATTTGACATCCTGGAACAAAGAAAGATTTTGACTTTAGCTGATTTAGACCAGTTGAGATGGGGTACTAACACTGAAGGTAACTTTAACCTCAAATAGGTCAAGTGTATAGCCCTAGGACTTGACTTCCCAAACCCTGATGGTGTATGGAAGGACCTATGGAAAAACCAAAGTTGGATGAAAATCAAACTGTTCACATGGTTAGTTCAGCAAAAAAATATTTTGACCTGGGAGAATCTTAGGAAAAGAGTGGTATATGGTCCTTCCAGATGTGAACTATGTGAATCACAAGAAGAAACCATGGATCACCTACTCAACCTCTATTGTTTCACTTCCACCTTGTGTAATGGAGTAGCTTCAATATTCAGACAAACAGATAGGGACTTGGGCAACATTACCGGCACTTTAAAGAAGTGGAGGAGAAATTTCTTTGACAATGAAACAATCAAAAAAGTTTGGGCATTAGTTCTAGGCTTTCTAATATGGGATGTATGGAAAGAATGCAAAAACAGAATATTCAAGAACAGGAAAGGTTCTCCCGAGAACATCATGGCTCAAATATTAAGACAACTCAAGGAGACAGTAGGAACCCTCATTAAAATCCCCCCTGAAGAACGACCTAAAGATAAGGATGTACATATTCTTCCACAGTTGGGTCTTCAGGGGCTCACCCCACAGGGCAAAAACAGAAATGTAAGTCATATAATTTATGATAAGGACTTCTGGCAGCCTCCCCCTCAGGGATTCTTAAAATGCAATATAGATGGGACCTCTAAAGGAAACCCGGGTATGGTGGGGTATGGAGGAGTAGTAAGAGATGAAAATGGGTACATAAAAACCCTCTTTCATAGCCATTTGGGTAAAGCCACTAATAATATGGCAGAGCTCATGGCCCTTGAGCAAAGTCTAGAAACCTTGAAGAACTTAAATCTTCAAAATATTATAATTGAAGTCGATTCCGAATAAATTATTAATTCGGTTAAGAGAATTTTCTATGGTTCTACTATAGAGAAAGTCTCAAAACATTGGCAGCTTCTACAAGTATATCAACAGATTCATTCTCACCTGCAGAACGTGAGAACCATAAGTTTTACTCATGTGCGCCATACTGCCAACAAATTAGCAGACTTACTTGCTAATGAGGGTGTGCACTAGACCAAGAGAAATAAAGTTTATGATTGGATAGAGATACCCCAAGGCAGATTGAGGGAAGAATGTCTCAGATAGGCAAATGTGGATAGGGAGCTCTAAAAAAGTACGGGAAACTGATAGTATGTTGACTAAAGGTATTAGGGGAAGTTTGATCTTTTATGGTGAAGCAGTGCATGGTCATCGGGGCAGCAGGAGAGAACGAGCAACCAGAACTCGTCATAGGGTGGATGTCAATTTGCACCCTGCACTCTTAATGAAAATTGAAATCTCTACTGAAGATTTAGCTCTGCCAGGTGTTGATTTAAAGTACTTGTAGTTAAGCAAATTCACAACAATCCTATGGATTTCGCAAGGAAACTTGCATGGTGGTTACCTTGCACATCAGACCTGAACTGAACCTAAATTATGGTGGTAATTGATTTCGAGTCCAGATTCAATGAGATCTTTCGTGCATGTTTAGCTTCTAGGTTGGAATTGATGGATTTTGGGTGGATTACACGCGCGAAGTTTATTCCTCCATTCGGGCCCGAAATCCATATAGTTTGGTTTCCATTTCCTCATCGGGCCTAATTTTAGAATCAAAGAATATGCCTTTTTTCGCTTCGATATGCACATCATTCGTTAGATATTTGAAGATAGATTGGATGGTCAAGGCATTTGTTTGTAGTTTGAAGGGCTTGTACTTAGGTTTGTGTGCCCATGGCCCAGATGTTAAGCCTCTGGCTCGGTGCCCTAAGCCCTGAGTGGATAGCTAACTGTATGTCCCTCAGGTCCTTTGGGTTTGTTGTAATATATGTAATTTGTTTCTCTGTTTCAAATGAATAGAAGGTATAACTCTTGCTTCAGCAAAAAAAAAAGGTTCATAATGCACGCAAACAGAATAGAGATATAAATTATTTTGACTGCCTAGAAGAAATTAAAAAATATATTAGATATACATGAGTACTTTGACATTGTTGATTCAGTTTGGTGAGAGTCATTTTTCAATAATCAAAGTGATATCATTTCAACGACAACAAATGAAGATATACCTTTAAAAAATCCATTTATTTGGCTACAAAATGTGTCGAATGAACATTAGGAAATAAACATTGTTGAACAGCAACAATCTCAAGCTATTATTAATTCTTCACAGGCAGAGGAAAGAGAGATGTATATTGGTTCCAGAAGGTCTCATGCACAACATGAAGCCATGGAAGACCTTTACAAGGGTTCAATACAGGATATTAAGGAGGGTTGCATGATCACGATGCTAGCAGATGGAGATCCCAATGGATATCCATTCTAGGTTGCTAAGGTTATAAAGGTCTTTACAAAAAATGAGGATGTTATAGGTGTTGAAGTACATTGGTATTCCAAAAATACACACCCATCAATGTTGTGTATAAGCCAGAGATGGTAATTGACAAAAAAAATGGCGGAAAGAGAAAAAGAAAGGGTACAAATATAAAGCGTCACCGCATAGACATCTTAAAATTGGAGGATGTTGACATACTTGTTTATGACTTCAATTTAACAAAGAGAGGAACTCTTCACTTCAAGATGATAGAGATTATGAAAAGGTTGTTACCAGAAGGAACAATGTCGAGATGGGAGTCTGCTGAAACCAGTCATAGATCTAGAAGAATTTTGAAACCTGACATGGTGGGCATGCATGTGGAATTAGATGGGGAACTAGTTGATGAAAGAGAAGAATATGGAACATCTTCGTTAGAATCCAGTCATTTATTTGAAGATGTGAATTCTGATGGTGTGTAAGAAAATATGAGTGATTTTGAATAATTTTCTAAGACAGTTTATATAACTGATGTTTGCATCATATCTTGAAATAAAAATTTTGATTTCCATATGGTGTTAAATCAGAAGTTATGAGTCATTTTTACGTTGTTGGATTGTATGTATTAATTATGATAATTTTTATTGTTTAGAATATCTACAATGCAACATTAAATTAGAGATATAATGTATGTTTCATTCAATATACAAATAATGACATTTGGATTCATTTAGTCATGTAATTTGTTCATAATGTCATGGTTTTTTAATTTTATGGTTGAAAAAATTCTAATTTCTTTTGTATCTAGCATGTTATGGTTGAAACCATGTTGAATTTATACCTAGGAAAGAAAAATATTATTCTACCAAAAACATTAGTGTGTTTTTTTCCTCATAAACAACTTTTTTTTTGCACATAAAAATTCGGTTTTACTAGCATTTTTTTAAAATGTTGACAATTGACCCTAAAAAAATCACCGTTCTAGTATCAACACTTTTTGTTTTCAAGGTGTTTTTTGCACGAAAATTTCGTTTTCGTTGCCATTTTTAAAACATGTTCAAAATTGACTGTAAAAAAAAAGAAATATATTGTTCCACTATACACACTTTTCATTTCTAACACTGTTTTTGATGTTTTTTCGGGGTTTTTTGACGAGTGTTCCCATTTTGAGCTTATAGCTCCCATTTCAAATTTGACATTGTTTACATTTTTTGTTGCACAACCAACATGTGCTACCATTCATGAAGAGTATGAGTAGGAGCTTGAGCATCAACACTCGACGAAGGATGACTCCCTTCCATCTGAGCCCCCTTCATTCTTTCCTAACATCTTTGGTGAACCTGTCATCCATGATTTTGCATGTGTGTCTTCATCTACGGATGCACCCATTTTTTATCACTCGCAGGACTCACCATATGTTGGTCCATAATTTGACAATGGAGAGGATGAATTATTCGTTGAAAACCCACTTGATCTGTCATCTGTATTTTCTGGAAACACAGAGGATGATTTTGTTTTCTTTTCATCTACCCATCTGTTTGATTTGTTTGATCATGAGGACGCTGATGAGTTCATTGATTTTTCTAATCATGGTGGTCGAGATCCATTTGTTTCCATATTTGATCAAGATCATGAATCTCTTGAAATTGATCTTTCAATTCCACTGGTTTATGATGATCTATTCGATGATGAAGTTGAAACAACCAAGACTGTCGAGGCACTTCAGCCTGACCTGATGATTATGTCAAGTCCTCACTTCTGATCATGAAATATTTCAATCACCCAATGCTTCTCATCACTCATATGTATGCATTGAAGATCCATCTCACACACATATCATACTTCCTCCACTCAAACTACACGATCCCATCGCTCATGCAATGGAGGAATCTTACATTGCAAACACTCATTCCCAACACAAGTAAATTTCAATTACCCAATGCTTCTCATCACTCATATGTATGAATTGAAGATCCATCTCAGACACATATCATACTTCCTCCACTCAAACTACACGATCCCATCGCTCATGCATTGGAGGAATCTTACATTGCAAACACTCATTCGCAACACAAGTTATCTTTGTTTCTTTCATTTTCTTGCATGTCATAGCCAAGAGTGTGCTTATGTTTCAAATTTACACACAGTGTCACACAACACTATGATAAGTCCACAGAATACTCATCATGCACTTGCACTCACTTATGTCCCGTGGGCACTTTGAAACACGAAGTGTGGATATGGATGTCTTCATTGTTATATCTTTCTTTCCTGCTACTTCATACAAATGGGTTGCTTACAGACCAAGCCTTCACTAACATGGGTCAACCAATGCACCAGTGGCTGCATTGGAAATATCACTTCACATGATCAGACCCATGCACCGTTAGTGTAGGAGTAGGAGTAGTGTTTGCTTTTAGTTAGTTTGATTGCATGCTTTTTTTATTATTGGCTTTGTTTGTTTGTTTGTCTACTTGCTTCTTTGCTTCCTCTTTCACTTCTTCTCTTCCTTTGCTTTGTTGTTTGTTAGTTCGCTTGTTTCATTCATATAGTTTGCTTGTTTCGTTCGTAGGTTAGTTTCACATGAAACCATGTATGACTCTTGAAACGAGCTTGGTAAAGTAGAAGGGGGCTTGTACAACTATCACTACTTCGTTATCTATCATCTTACCTTTGTATGAAGAACTTGTTAATTTTAGTCCATGATACATTAAAGGAAAATACGTACTATTCAAAGTGAACCTTGGGGAAAACACAACGCTTGCACGCTAACTAGTGTCACCTTCTCTAGTCAATTGTTTTTGTGTTAACCCTTGTCAGATCAGTCAAGTAGAGTAAGGCAAGGGGGAAAACCTTAATAGGCACATCAGAGATATAATAAACTACTTCTCTACTGGAACAACATCTTCTGCTCTCAATAAGTCAGGATCCCTCTTCCACCTCTGAAATGAATAAGTCTTATCCACAGTTGAAAAATGAAAAATCAAAAGTGAAAAAATTCAAAATGAAAATGAATAAGGCAAAAGAAGAGAAAGGCTTCCTGCACAGAGAGATGATGCAAGTAGCTTCACCAGGGTACTAACTAGGCTTGCTTGCAGCAAAGCCATGCTTGTGTTCCTATGTGACCCCATCGGGGTACTTTCCAAGCCTACTAGTAGCGAAGCAATACCCATATACCAATATACCCCTAATGAAATTAAGACTCTGACAACTATGCTGCTTATGCACCAATATACCCCTCAACCCCAATCAAAACAATTGTGTTGCCTTGGCTTGGAATGTGTGTCAATCGACGAAGAGCTTGGCAGATGCTACATCTTACAATTAAGCTAGTGAGAAACTAAGATGAGTTGAGAACTAAACAATACTTCCAGATGTGTTAGACTTTATTTTCATGAACAACGTCCATTCAAAGAGCTAGAGTTCTACCAGTGTGTCACCAAGTGTTGTAGCGACTACAACCATCCTCTAAAATTTTGCCTTCGTTTCATTTTGGAGCCTCCCTACCAACCTCTCACAACACCTTGTTTTAATTCATCAAATACACAAGCTTTATTGTTTTTCTTGCACAAAGGAAACCTGTCGATCATAGCTGGATGCATTCCCCTCATAGGCTGATCACCCAGACTTGGTCTAGAAGTAGGCTGAGAAACACCCCTAATAAATTGCGCATTTTTGGAGGGAAACCAACCTTCCCTCCAGAGATTGTACAATCTTATCTGGTAGCCTTTTGGGCTCTAGAATTGTGTAATTCTTCCAGTTAGTAGTCCCAGCGAAAATTGCACAATTTTCCCCGGCAAGGCTGCTCAGCCTAGAATTTGCACAAATCTAGGCAGCAATTAGCTTCTCTGCCCAAAAATTGCACAAATCTCCTTGGTATCCAGCCCAGCTCCCAACTAGAAGTGCACATTTTTCTCAAGCAGTTGAGCAGCTTCATGCATGGCTTGTTTTTTTCCTAGAATAGAAAAAGGAAACATGAAAAAGGAATCCCATGATTTAGGGCGCTATTTTTAGTAGCTGGACGTTACATGCAAAGTTGTTTTAGAAACTTTCCTCCAAGTGTCACTTTTTCTTAGATTTGTGGCATGTGCATCATGAGCTCAAAACTTATTTATTTGATGCATCAGAGCTCATTCCTTCACATCTATCCTGGAGCTTCGACATCCCACAATACATCTAGGACTCTTCGACACATCTGACTCAACTATTCATGGGTAAGTGGCCTCAACTTGTCTTTTTCAACATTTCTGTCGCATTTTGTATATTTGCTTGTGTCAGTGTTGCTTACTTGATTTCTTTCAATGCTTGTTGTTGTTTTCATGTATACTAGATTGTCCTAACTCTGTTTCAGTTTTTGTTACTATCTCATTGCTATCGCATGCATGAAATTGTTTTGCACGAACGGTCACCGATTTGGCTACTCGCCTCACCAACATGCATGTTGATCTATTTAATGAATCTTTCATTCATGGTTTCATGCATTTTCAATCACTTCTTCTTTCACTCAGTGTCTCCATGCATTCACCGTCATATTTTCCTTCAGTTTCCTATCAGCAAGTCAGGCCAACCTTGGCCTGGACTCTGCCTTCACTGAGATAACATTGCGCAATATAGGGAAGGAAGGCTTCATCTTCCTCTCTAGAAATATACAGTTCTACCCAGTACTATCTTTCAGGATTGTTTTACACACTTCTGAGGAACAGTGGCTGTTGACCCACAAAATTGTGCAATGCAATCCCTGAGCCTGCAGTCACTCCCAGCTGGAATTGCGCATTGCGCAATCCCAGCAGCTAGCAGCTAGTCTATATTATGCATTGCGTAAGTCTAGTAGCCAATATTTTCTCCCATACAACCCGTACCACCTTTTTTCCAGTTCTGGTAGCTAGTCACCCAGCCTCCCAGAAGAAATTGTGCAATCTTGCCCATCAGTTTCCGAGGTATGTGTTGTGTCATTCCCTAAATTTGCTTTGGTTTTCACTAACAGATTTCTTATCATGCATATTTCTTGTCTCTAGATCTTTCAAGTTTTAATTTGTCTCTTAGTAGTACTAGATCAATGGCTTCCCAGGGAGTGGGATCACAGGACACTAATGGAAATGCAGCTGGAACAACAGTTGAGTGAGTGTCCTCTTGTCTACCAATATATGAAGATACAAAGCTGTATTTGGAGAGGGACATCAAGCTGAAGTGGCAAGATGTTAATGAAATATTTGTAAGCACTTTCGAGGAAGGCCTCAAAGGCTGTCAGGTGTACATGAACATTCACAAGTCTGGATTGTACTGGATTGCATGCAAATACCCCACATTCCCATGCATGGACATGATACATTGGATCGTCTCTCACACTGATCCCGAGACAATGACCTCGAGCAGTGTCAGTGGGATGAAGTTTGTGACCTTCTGGGCACGTGATTATGATGAGATGTATCAGATGTTAGAGCCTGTGACTATCATGAGGACTCCATTCAACTTACCAAAAAGTAGTGCTAACTCCAAAGACATTCTGAAGAATTGGGTAAAGGAGTCAGCTTGATTCAGGTTGACACCCAACCAGATCTACAAGACAAAGATACTGAGGAAGGTGTACCAATACTTGGTCATATTTTATTATCGACTGTATGGCCAAGCGAGCATGGAAACCTTCCCACAAAGTTGTGTGATTGCACTGGACCAAGTGGATAGAGAAGGAAAACGCTGTAACTGGTCCGGCATATTGGCTTGCCAGCTGAAGGAACAAGTACCGAAGGCTTGACAGTCACTAAGAGGTATGAATGGAGAGATTTATATGTTTGCCCACATCTTAGATGCAGTCTGTGCCCGACAGGAGTTCCCGGGTTTGGAGTGGGAATGGTCACCGGTGGAGACTACTATGAACACATATTTCAAGTTGTTGTTTGAATGCAACTTCAGAGGAGTAATCACACGACTATCTAATCATTTTTTCACCCCTATGTACAAGATGATATTTGAACAATATCCACCCTACATGTCAAAGGAAGCAATGGAGGCATTGTTGAGCATTGTTGATTGGTATGCCTCACCGTCCAACACTTTCATTTGAATGTTTAGTGCAGAGAAGCCTCCACATCTTCTACAAAAGTCTCCCTTGGATGGAATTGTCATGTAGGAAGTATCATATCACATATTAGTAGGATTGATAGCTAGACTGCATTGGAAGAAGAAGGCACCTTGGCCCACTCTTCTGTTGCAGATTGGGTTTTATGAGATCTTGAGTATCAAGCAAGAGGATGTCGAAGCAGAACAAATGAAGAAGTACCCCATCAACCTCAAAAGTTACAATCTATATGACCCACATTGCACTATGAAAGATCACTGCATGATATTTTAGTTCAACTGGATCCACAGATTGTTTCATTAGGATGAGAAGGACCCATGGAGATATTGCTACAGTTTCTCCAGATTCAATGAACATGTCAGCTTCGCTACGGAGTGGTTAGTGAAGCAACATGAAGCAACATCACAAAGAGCAACAACAGCAATAGTAGTAGCAATGGTAGTGGAAGAAAGCATACCAGTGCGTGACAAAGGTAAGAGGAAGATTGTCGATCGCATGGAGGAGGAGAAAGGTTGAAAGTTTCAAGCACATCCACTTGTAGAGAAAGCAACTATGGATATAGAGGCAAAGAGGCATGAGCATGACAAGCAAATCGCACCAAGGCAGAGGAATAAGAATAGAATGGAAGAAGAAAAGAAGGAATTGCATGAGCTAAGGGAGAAACTCCAAAATGAACAAGAATTGCACAAATAGGAGAGGGAAGCATAGCAAAAACAGATACAGCAGGGGGCGCAACATGTGAAAACAGACGAAGCAATTCCTGTACAAGTAGTTGATTCATCATAACAGCTAGCATCAGGTGAATAGGGTGAACCATCGTAGAGGCAAGACTTTGCTCATGAGATAGAACAAGAACTTCAACAGTTGGATGCAGAGATGGAGCAGCAGGAGTTGGAACAAGACACTGACCTCATGCCTCACCACAAAGAGGTCGACTCACTCGCTTCAATGCATCCAAATGATGAGAAAGTGTCAAATGACCAAGGAGGCATTGAGATCCTTGGTGATCAGCCAGAAGAAGAGATGCATAACATCTCTTTTGATGAATCCCAACATAGATTTGTGTAATCTCGCAGAGTGTCAACTCTAGAGGATCATACGTCTCCTGTGCAAGTTGAGGAATGAGTGATCATGACTGATGTGTGCAAACATCCAGTTGCCTTGGCTGATGCAACCAGAGTGTATGCTAAAGCCACTAGCTCAAGTTTTTGCTTCCTAATAGATGAGAATGAGTGAATGGCAAAGGACTACAATCGACCAAGCAAGGAGGAGACTTGGTGACAATGTCTGCCCGAGTTGAACTAAAGAAGGAAATACTAGATGAACTATTGTCCCTTGACATAGTTATGCGAGCATTGTACTCCAAGTTTGGTACCATGCATAAGGCAATTGTCCATATAATCAGATGGCAACAACAATGTGCTAGAAGAGCACGTATCTTGATGAATTTGCATGCTGTTGTTGATGACATGCAAACATGGATAATGAAGTACAAGGGAGCCCCACTTCACTTCCTTAAGATGATGAGGGCCAATGCAGTCGAGATGAAGGCATGTATCTCAAGTCAGATCCAAAATTATGAAGATCTCTTGCAGTTCATCACCAGCTTATAGACTTCCCATGCATCAGTATTCAATAGTATGTGTGTTGTGGTGTGCACACATGTGATCCCATCTATTGGAACTCTCACTCAGGCAAAGAAAAATAAACATTTCCGACTAGAGCTTGATTCGTACTTCAACGAATTGATGCACATTGCCACCGGCCCAGACTTGCCCATCAGTGCAGACATCATGCACAAGTGTGTAGCTAGTCTAACCACATTGAAGAAAATGATGTGCATACCTTCAAATGAGTTGGCCAAAGGAGCTCGAGCAGTGTACCCAGATGTTGTGGAGGCAAGAGTTAGGTTTCAAACTGATGTCACCGTGGAGCACACAAACACCATTAAGGACTACTGATCTTGGCATCAATATGTTACTATTGATCAGCATGAGGATGTTGAGGAGTTGGACTTCCATGGTTGTGTAAGTCAGAGTGATGTCTAGCATGGCTTACTCAAGCCACTTTGTTCACATGGGTACATGTGCGTCATAGAAAATTTTAGGGGCGAATGTTCGCCCTTTGGCGAAATTAAGGGGTTTTAAATTTTTAGTGGGCGAATATTTTGTATCATAGTACATTTTTACAAATCACCTCAAATAGCCCACCTTATTTTAAGGGAGAGGGTAAAAAAGGTAAATTTAGCCCTTGAAATTAGGAGTTACAACCTTCCATTCGCCCATTTTCAAGAATAGGTTTTATTTAAGTGAATCCATTTGCCCATTTTCAAGAATAGGTTTTATTTAAGTGAATCCTATGGGCCAAATACCATATTTATAAAAGAGGTATAGTAAATTAATAGAAATATAAATAAATGAGAAATATGGTAAATAAATAAAACATTTTTTATATTTACTCCATAAGTCACCTTATATACATACAAGGGTGTAAACAAATAAAAATATAAGTAAAGTGCAGGTATGGTAAATAAATAAAACGTCTTTTTATACTTACTCAAAAGTTATGGTAAATAAATAAAAATATAAGTAAATTAGACGTATGGTAAATAAATAAAACCTCTTTTTATATTTAGTGGATAACCCTCGTTCTATTTATGAAGGCTCAAGAAAGAGGTTTTATTTAAGTGAATCTAGTGGGCCAAATACCATATTTGTAAAAGAGGTATGGTAAATTAATAAAAATATAAATAAATGAGAGGTATGGTAAAGAAATAAAACATTTTTTTATATTTACTCCATAAGTCACCTTATATTTACGAACACTAAAAAAAAGCCTTATATTTAGGTGAAACCTATGGGCAAAATACTATGGGACAAATACCATGGACTAGATTGTTATTAATACCATGCAAAAAAACATTATTAACCCTAATATTTGTATTAATAAAAATAAGAATGGCACATGGTATTGACGCATGGTATTCACCAAAATGGCACATGGTATTGACCCATGGTATTCACCTGGAATGTAGCCTATTTAAATGGGGGAATTAAACCAGCATAGATCCATCTTGACTCTAGATCTACTAACCCCCGAGAGGTATCAAATATCGTGATATGCAAACTAGCATAGAGTGCAAAAATATTTGATCCCTCACGGGGCTTGGTGGATCAAAGTAAAAATGGATGTTGTAATTTAATGTATGTTAAACATTTTAGCTTGGTTAAAATAAAAATAAAATAAAATCAACTATTAATTTTATTAATTTTTTATAAATTACTAATAGTAATTTTTAAGCTCCAGGTTTATGATAACCCATGGTAATACCAAGATCTTACAAGATTTTGTAATTGAGTAAAATATTCGCATGCATGGTGAGAGATTCGCCAAAAAATTATATATACATATTATATTAATGATAAAATCGCCTTCCATTTTTCCTATATACCATGGAGATTCGCCCATTTATTATACTTACAAATTTAGGGGGGTTCTTAAAATTTTCCCTGATGTGTGTTGTAATGTTAAGTCATGTCAAGTGTAAGTCAGTGTCAATAGTTGGATGTAACAATCATAGAATAGGTGAAAAGTAATGAGGGTAGTTGAATTGTCACAAAGGGGAATGTCAAGGGTCACCCCACCCTTTGCTATAAATAGGCCCTCATAACTCATTGTAGAGGCTTTTGGTCAACCAAGCTTTCGATAAGACTATCTTGGAGAGAGATTGGATAGTATTATAATGCACCTCGGCTTCTCCACTACATGGAGCTAGTTCATCTCCTTGGAGGATCACGCGGATGTGGATATAACGTTCCACTATTGGGGCTAGAAGGTGTACATGGATGTATTGTATGATAGAGACTTCCACTTCTTTATATAATAAGAGCCAACACATTTCATGCATATATTGTATTGTATTCCAATTGTCTTGTGTACTCTAAATGACATATGTATTTTCTTTCCTACGCATGCATGTATGGATTGTTCCATATAATTATGTATGAATATTCATGAAATGTGTTGATTGGTTTAACCATCACTTTGGATTGCTAGTTGACTTGCTTTCCAACTTGTGATGTATCTTCACTCATGTGTTTCCTCTCCATCCGTGTACTATTACAGGTTGCCAAGGGGTACACTCATCTCAACCCACCTGTTTTAGAACCTCTCATGCACCTTCCTTGACTCACTATAGTGGTCACACCCTTGCTAACAACAAAGTTATCTTACTTGCCTTTGTCCGAAATTGCGGTCAAGGCATTGGTATATGACCCACTAGAGGGACTCCTACACCAAACGGCCTAAGGTCTAATTGGGACTTCTTACCAAGGAGATCCCATAACACGTTGGTGGGTCCAACACTACCAAAACCTTTGTAAACCATGGTTAACCATTTTTTATAAAATCATGCATGGTCATCCATGTTCAATCATGGTCAACCGTGGTCGAATGTTGCATTCTCACAAAGATTCTATTGATATGAAAATCAACCATGGTTAAGCATGCTCAACCATGGTCCAACATCATATTGTGACAAGTATTCTCTCAATATGAAAATCAACCATTGTCAAATTTGTTTATTTTAATGTTTATAATATTTATATTAGGGTTTATATACTTTGGGTTTATAATATTAGTCCCTTGGATTTAATATTATTCCCTTGGGTTCATAATCCCTTGGGATTTTAGTATTAACCCCTTGGGTTTATCATATCAATCCCTTGGATTAATTATTCCCTTGGGTTTATAATATCAATCATGATCAACCATGGTCGAATTTGGCATTGTGGAAATGGTTGTCTCAATAGGAAAATCAACCATCGTCAATCATGGTCAAACGTTGCATTGTGAGAAAGATTGTCTTTATATGAAATTCAACCATGTTTAATTGAGTGGTTATCATATTTATCTTAGGGTTTATGTACCTTGAGTTTATAATATTAGTCCCTTGGGTTTAATATTATTCCCTTGGGTTCATAATCCCTTAGATTTTTAATATTAATCCCTTCGGTTTATAATATAAATACATTTAGTTTATTATTCCCTTGGGTTTATAATATCAATCCCTTAAGTTTTTAATATCAATCATGGTCAATCATAATCAACCATGGTTGAATGTCAAATTGTGACAATGATTGTTTCAATATGGAAATCAACCATTGTCCAACATCACGTTGTGACAAATATTGTCTCAATATTCTCTCAACATAAAGATCAATCATTGTCTCAACCATGGTCGAACATTGTATTATGAAAAATATTGTCTCATAATGATATTGATGGTCAAACCATGGTCAACCATGATCTATAAAATCAAACATCATCATCCATGGTCAATAATGATCAACTATGGTCGAAAGTTGCATTGTCACGAAGATTATATTATATGAAAATCTCTTGGGTTCATATTCCCTTGGGCTTTTAGTACTAATTTGTTGGGTTTATAATATCAATCCCTTGGGTTTCTTATTCTACTTGGTTTATAATATCAGTCATGGTCAACCATGGTCAACCATGGTCAACCATGGTTAATTATGGTTAACTGTGGTCCAACGTCATATTGTGGTAAATATTGTCTCAATATGAAGATCAATCATTGTATCAACCTTGGTCCAATGTCAGATTATGGAAAATATTGTCTCAATATGATAAGAATGGTCAACCATGCTCAACCATTGCCAACCATGGCCAGTCATGGTCAACTATGCTCAACCATGTTTTATGAAATCAAACATTTTCATCCATGGTTAATCATGGTCAACCATGGTTGAACGACACATTGTGACAAAGATTGTCTTGATATGAAAATTAACCATGGTTAAGCATGGGCGGCCATGTTCCAACATCCTATTGTGACAAGGATTGTCTCATTATGAAAATCAACCATATTTATTTCAGTGTTTATAAGATTTATTAATATTAATCTTTATTAATCTTAATATCTATATATAAACATTTATATATTTAATTTGAGACTAGTAAAACATTAATATAATATTATTTAATACTTATGAATGAATTTATTATAATAATGAATTACTTTATTATTAAGTATTACTTAATAATATTATTAAATTTATTTAACAATAGAAATAATAATATATTTAATAATAGCAGTAATATTAATTATTATAGTTAATATTAATTATAATTATATGCCTTTAGAGTATATCAATCACATTTATTAATGTGGTTGTGCTAGTCATATAGTTATCATGATATTCTCATGTATCTATTTGTCTTATTTTCTATCATCGTTTTTCATTTCATATTATGCAGCCTCGAGGTCAAAACAATAAAATTCTACATAATAAAATAACAATAATATTATAGAAAATTAAATAAATATATTAGAGCAAATTCAATGCTATGACGCTTTAAAAAAATACACATTTTAATCACCAAAATAAAAAGGGAAATGGAAATTGAAGGGAAACATGAAAGGTGTACAATACAACTTAAACTTTTGGGCTTTGTATAACATTTGTTTCTAGGTATTTGAAGAATATTTTAATATTTATCTAAAAGTGTAACAAAGAAGACAACATTAAAAAGCTAAGAAAAATAACAATTATTATATAACCATGTGAAAAATGTACATATTTAAAATAAATTAAAGATTTTTTTTAAGATTATGTTATTTTTTTTATCGATAATTTAAATAAATGAGCAGGTTCACAAGTCATATAAACATTTTTTTTGTTTTTGTTTTTAACTTTCCAGTTGGTTCACAAGTGATAGACACATTTTTTAATTTGTTTTTGGGAAACTTGCAAGCTTCCCAAATAAGAAGAAGAATTTTTTTTCATGAAATGGGTTACTGAATGAGAAATATGAAATAGGTAAAAGTAGCAATTGTCCCTAAAGGTACAAAGAGAGGCCGATAGGATTATTAAATTGGAATTGTTGAATTTTTTTAGAAGAGTTTATAATGATGGTTTTGATCTTGTTGGAGACTAGTTCATAGCGCATGCTATTGTGTTAATAATATTTGACTAAATTATTAATTATTTATATATAATATTGATTAAAAATTATATGTATGCCTGACAAGACCAAAAGATTGGAGTTGATAGAATTGTAAATCGTTGTAAATTTTTATTTAACAAAAAAGTTAAGGTGGTTTTTCCAAGTAATTTTCCAAATAAATCTATTGTTTATTTTGGTTCTCTGATTTTTCTTACAAATTATTGTTTAGCTATAAGATTTAAATTAACAAGAAATTATAGTTACAAATCTACTGCATTATTCAAACATCTGATATATTGACTAAAAAACCCAAATAATTTCTATTAAATTTCACAAAAGAAATGTCATTGTGTATAAGTTATACTTATCATGAGCTATCAGTTCCGTGTGAGAATAATCCATTAAAGAAAAATGATGATGTCTCCAATGATAGAAATCGATACGTGTTAACACACCAAAAATTAACACACCAACGGCAAACAGTTTCCCTCGTCCATGTCCTTAGACTGAAACACCATGCCCTTCTGATGTGCTCCCTCACATTATATGGGAATCCCATTCAAATTCCTAACCCCTAATTCGTGCCAGATTCTCCAGACGATTTCCATGGCGATTCTCCGATAAAAAATCCTTCCCATTCTCAACACAATTTGCACAATAATTTCCAGTGTGACAGCCATGAATTCCTTTGGCAGACCGGGCTACCTGAATGTGACGCAGTCCTTCTTGGCCTTGTTGGGGATCTAGTTCCTTCACAATGACACACTCAAGTATGCCTTCCTCACGGCGCCCAACAATGTTACGGAGTTCGCTATGATTCTCCAGACCTACGGTAGCCAACCCGTTTTCTCCGCAGCATTGTTCAATGCCACCTCCTACATCCTCTCTATGGAGCCATGCCTGTTGTTAGAGCCTAGATTTACCTCAGGCTGAAAAGGTAAGCTTCTAGGTCCACATCAAACCATGCTCAGCCTCGTAGCTAGCCCTACGAGGACAGGAGAGGGCTCTCTCCGGGTCAATCTCAGCGAAAATTAATCAAATGGGCTTGAGATGATTGATATTACAACTAATCTTAGGCTAGGTATGAAGTGCAAGGATTTGATTTGAGTTTTTGGGGGTTTTGAGTTGGAAAATGGGAGAGGCAAATTTGGGTCCAGGGATGAGGCACAGTTTTTGCAGAGTTCAGATTGGGGCAAGGAAGGCAATTTTTTTTATGCTTTGGAATGAATCAATGGATGGATTAGAATGGTGAGGAGCCAAGGAGGGCAAGAGAGTCTCAAGAGTCCTCAAACAGATGAAAACATTGAAAATTAAACAAAATTTCAAGGCAGAGCACAGTAGTCCAATGAATTCTACCTTAATCACTCATTTGTTTAGTTTCAGAAGCAAAGAGAAGGGAAAATGATACACATAAACATCAATGAACTTACAATTACATAGAGAAAAACACCATCAAAATAAAGAGCCACATGGATCCCAACAAGTGCTGCAAAACCCTGGTCTTTCCTTAGCCAAAAATGCAGAGATAGAATGTACAATGATGTGCCAAGCAATCCCAAGTGTCCAACCCTGACAATGAGTTAGAAAATACATGATATAGATCATCCTAACCCATTCCCATGCCTCTAGGGGTCGATCTCATCATTCTAGGATCTGTTTCAACCAATTCTAAACAAAGCACTGAAATCTAGGCAATCAAACAACTTGCCTCTATAAGGTAGAAACTGATTCATTCATTAAATTTTCACTTTTTAGTGAATGAATCCTCTAGGACAAGTAAAAATGGGAAAATATTACATCATGGTCATCAAGCTACATCAATATAGGTCAATATTTACATCAAAAAGCAAAACTAGTCAAAACTAGGCGAATTTATGAGCTGTACAGTGAAAAATAAGCCAAAAATCCTCTATGCGTCGCGCCTAATTCTCAATGCATCGCGCCACTTTGGAGCTGAATTTGAGGCCCTTCCCGGAGTCCAAATTGAGCTCATGATAGCTCGTTGGAAAGCCCTAACCGTCTATGTTCCAACCCAAGTAGAATTTGTCAATTGGGTGTCCATTTGCCACACCAAAAATCAAATCTCCCAGGACTACTTCCTGTGTGTCCAAATAGGGGCAGAGAGGTCATTGTTTGAGTGTCTTTAACCTCTTGAGGACCCAAAACTTGCCCAAATTTCTTGGCCATGCACTAGTAATCATGATTTTTCATTCCAAATCCAAAAATGTAAAGTTTTTGAATTTTTTAGCCCTCTAGCAAAATCGAGCGCCACGTGGCACGACGCATAGGGAGGCAAAACCTATTTTTCAGTGCAAAATTTTTCAAAAATGGAAAAATTGCTCCAAATTTGTTGAAATTTGGGCTGGAACTTCTCTATCAAGTGTCATGCTAGGCTAAATATGCTTCGACCAATATCTGAAGACGATCATGCTCCTTTTGCCTCTTTTGCTTCTTTGTTGCCTTCTTCAATTTTGCCTTTAGATTCCTTATTCGTGCCTTGGAACTCATATTTCGCGCCCTGTAATGGAAAACCATGTGTCTCAACAATTCTTTGTCCCTATCGACCTTGTCCAGCAGTCTCTCCAGGCGGATGTTTATTCTCTTGAGCCAGGACTCTCGATCATCATTAATCTCTTGCTCCAATGAAGTGAATTCAATCCTCCACCTTTGGGCAGCTTGACGATTCTCCCAGATACTTTGTAATTCCATGATTTCTTGCTGATCTTCAAGCTATTTGTTCCATTGCTCCAAGTATTTCATAGTCCATATAACCCTCTCCAAGTTGAGGGACAAGGCTTTGATCTATGTTTGCTGCTCCTGGATGATCTCTCTAAGATGTGAACTTTGTGGGCCCATGTCTGTATCGTCATCCTTAACAAGAATAAAATCTTGCTCACCTGAAGGCCCCTTGTCTTGTGTTAGCCTCTTGCCTCTGTCCTTTACCTTCGGTGTTGATGTCAGCAGCGAGGCCACTTCCACCCCAGGTGGAGATAACACTTGCTTTGCTGCTGCAAATAACTGCCTCGTGCCCTTCTGATAAGTAAAGAAAACCAGTATTCTAGCAGTGTGTGGATCATGGCCTTCATGCTGATGAGAAGGTCCACCTATCTCATGCCCAACCTCTGAAAGTCCCTGTGAAGCTTTGAAAAAGTCATGAGAGATGAAATCATCCCAAGTGATGCCCTGTAATCCAAGCTAATGAGCCACCAAAATCTTAATGAGAGCAAAATGGAAAATATTGTTGAACTGCTGCTGAGGGGTCTTGTGCTGCACAAGGATGGTCATCCTTTCTATGTTTCGGCATATGAAATATGGGATGTTCATCATCCATACCTGGGTGAAATGCATGAGCAACCTAATGTGATAAGCATATAATCAGGAGAAACGACCTTCATAGCTGAAATACTTCATTATTAATTTCATTAGTGGAGCATATTCATCTTTGAGATATCGGAAAGGGAACACTCTCTTGAGTTGCCTCAGTAAACCAGGTTTAATAAATGGCTCATAATGTTGCCGGTCAATCTTCTGCCTCTTGTTCCATGGCTCTCCAATGTTAGGTATGTTGGTTGCTAATGAGATAGATTCTGGTGTAAGTGTGAAAGTGACACCAGCCAAAGTAACTCGATCACCATGTAAATGTAGTACAAACAAGTGAGCCAGCTCATGATGGACTTGAACAGTAGCAATATTCTCACAAAATTCATAACATGACTGAAACTAGAAACAAGAGATGGCAAGAGGGCAGGCCTGCAATTCTGTAAGGGTGGTTGGTTCTTCTCTAACATGTCTGCCATCTTTGTGAGGCCTTCGGGGTGCATGTCCCTCCATGGGTGAGTCACTTTGGGTCTCCACTTCATAATCAAATGAATGACCAGATGACATAACTGCTACTATACAAATTTCCTTGGAGAAATAGATGCCGGTGTATGAAACTGTATTGGACTGCTCTTTTAGTGATGTGTTTAATTTCTGCCACCAAGGGGAAAACAAATGAAACAAGGGACTGTTAGGAAAGGGAAAAATAGTAAGGGGTTAGGGAATATTGGGACAAATTTTGTTAGGGAAATGTAGGAGGGTTTGAGGGGTTTTATGTATAGGGTTAGGAGATTTTTTGTAGGGTTAGGGTTTTGGGTTTGGGATTTGAGAATTTGGGATAGGGGTTTGATGATTTTAGGGAGTTGGGAAACTTCGAAATGATGAAAATAAGGGAGAAATGGGATAGAGGAATGAATTTGGTGACAAACAAAAAATTTGAAACCCTAACAGCAGGTTTTTTGGGTTTGATATTTGTTTAGGGTTTCACCACATCAATCATCACAACACATCACAATATAAACCATTAAAATTGGATGAATAAAGAACAACCTACTTGAAACCAAGATAATGTAGGTGGTTTTGGCAATTGGAGGCCATTTTGGAACATTTCAGGCCAGTCAATTGTATGCACCGCATAGCTTGCCTAATGCGCCACACCTCCTCAGTGCGCCGCGCCCGTGTAAAATAACATTGCGCATTTTCTCCCAGTGCGCTACGCCACCTTCTCTATGTACTACGCCGGCCGTGTTTCTTCCAAATTTACCCAAATTGTGCTCTTGCTCAACAAATGTGCTCTACCTTGCTTCTCTTTAGCAAATGAGCGAATGACATGAAGGGCTTACTTATAATCAAAGAGCTTTTAAGATTTTAGCTCATGAAACCCACTTCTATAATCTTTGGCAGATGACTTTTATTTCAACCCCTGTTTTTGGACCTCTTTTTCACTTTTTGGCATGTTGATGAACTAAATGAGCTAAACTTTGTTTGTTTTTTGCAGGTGTTGGAGCTTCTTTGGCTAAGGAAAGGAACCAGGGTGCAGATGAAAGAATTTACAATGAAGAGAACAAAATTTTACATGATTTTGTACAAATAAGGCTAAATACTCTGTTTTTTCCTCAAAATAGGTTTTGAGGAAAAACACATTTCAGATACTTATTAATACAATTTATTGGCAATAGAGCATCCTCATGGCCTATTGGTGATTATCGGACACTCTGAAGCATTTATTGACAAAACCTTAATGAAACCGTAGACCTACTTGACACTAAAACCCTAAAGACAACTTTTGCAACTTTGATGAAAAGAAGACTGTATATGCTTTGTTTTTATGAACAGACATCAACCAACAGGTGCAAATATGGGGACAAGACCCTTCTGTCAAAGGATCAATGCTCCTAAATGGAATGCAGGTGATCGAGCAGAATGGGACACCTAAAATGAAATGCAAGAAAAGAGGTTTTGATCTCTAATGGAGGGCTAAACAGACTGACTCTAACATTGGCTCCAATGGGGATGGTAGCTCCTTGGAGGCGCCAAGAACTACAGACTTCTGGGAGAGTAGGCAGTGCCTTCATCCATTGGGCTATGGAGTCCATTATTTCAATAAATCCACACAAGACTTTTGACTCAATTTATTGACTGAAACTTGACTCAAACTGACTCAATTATGAAACCAAAATGACTGAAAAATTGACTCGACAAACTGAACCCAAAACTAAGATCCTTCTTTAGAATTATAGCCTTCACTTTGGGCCCCAAACTGAAGAAAAGATCACAGCACACTCTTGCAATGAAACTGAAATTAAAATGATATATACAATGACAATGTAAGCAACAGAAAATTTCTCAGAAATGATACTGCTTGAGCAGCCGACCATAGACTGGCCCTCTAGGACATTCTTCCCCATTCATTTCCTTCAGAAGAAAAGAATTTTAACCACGATATGCAGCAATTTTGAAGGGACCTTTCCAGCGATTTTCGAACTTACCATGCTTACCCTTTTCCTCATTCCTTGCATCCCATTTCAGCACCACTTCCTCCAATTGGAATTTGTCCACCTTCGCTTTTCTATCATAGATTTTCTTAATCCTTTCTTGCAACTTTGATGTGCTTTGGAAGACTTCTTCTCTTGTCTGCTGCAAATGGACCATTTGATTTAGTCTTCTCTGCATATGATCTTCTTCACTGCCAACCTCCTGAAGAAGTTTGACTACCGGAGCTGCTAGAGTGGTAGGAAACACTCTATCAACTCCATAAACAAGCTCAAAGGGAGACATACCAATGGATTTCTTTTGGCTGACCTGATCTGCCCAAAGTGCATTGACCAACTTCTTATGCCAACTCTTCTTGTTTGTTTCTAGTAGCTTCTTAATGATGTTGACTAAAGATTTGTTAGAAGACTCCACCAATCCATTGCCTTGCGGATGATAGGTAGTTGGGTGACCCAAAATGATTTTATACTTGTTACAAAACTCAATCATCTTCTTTGATTTGAAAGTTGTTGCGTTATCAGTGATTAACTTATTCGGTCAACCAAAATGAGACAAGATGTTATTCTCAAGGAATGAAATAATTACCGCATCCATAGCTTGCCTGGTGGGAATTGTTTTGATCCATTTTTTGAAATAATCCGTTGCCGTGAGAATCCACCGATGCTGACTGGAAGAAGCGGGATGAATTTCACCAATGAAATCCAACCCGCACTGCTAAAAAGGGGCACTCACCTCAATGGGCTTAAGCGGCAAAGGCTGTAATTTCTGCCTTCCTTCAAAAATATGACATTTATGATAGCTCTTAACAACCTTATATACATCAATAAACAATGTCGGCCAATAGTACCCCGCTCTCAAAATTTTATTCACCGTTGTTTTCCAAAAAAGGTGACCGCCACAATCTCCTTTGTGGAAATCCTCCATGATCTGCTTTGCTTCTTCTTCCTCCAAAAAATTCAATAGAATGCCACCGGGATCTTTCCAATAAAGTGTAAAATTTAGAATGCAAAACTTAGCAGCCTTTAATTTGAGAGTTCTACTTTTGTTTCTAGTCATGTCGGGTGGTGGTGACAAATTCTGCAGCACATATATGATATCTGAATACCACGAGGAAAGAACAAACATTTTAGATACCTGAATTGATGAACGTTCCTCATTCTCATCGGACATAACAACGATCAGATTTATGTCTAAGGCGTGCAAGTTCGATTAAGACATTAACTTTGCCAATCCCTGTCCTTTAACAAGCTTGGTGGGCTTTATCTCCACATCGTACTCCAACAAATCTGCAATCCACTTGCCTCGTCTTCCTTCTGGATCTGTCTACACTAAAACATCCTTGACAGCAGCATTAGGAACATAAGCCAAAGTATGAGAATGCAGAATATATACCCGAAAATCTTTCAATGCTTTCACAAGTGCAAGGGCTTGCTTTTCAATGATGTTGTACTTCAAGGCTGCATCTCTTATAGTTCGGCTGAGAAAAGCAATTGGTCTTTCATGCTCATCCCTTTTCTACATTAATACAGCTGCCATTATGTGCTCTGAAGCAAAAGAAAACAATATGTAGTCCGGGCTAATTAGAACTGGAGCTAAAGAAAGAGCCAATTTGACTAAGTTGAAAGATTTTACCGCCTCTTTCGTCCACTTCACTTGGCTATCCTTCTTAAGCATGTTTTTAATCTCTCTTAGGTGTTCATCAAGGTTAGGCACAAAGCGGCGTAAAAATTTCATCTTACTATTAAAATATTGAATCTCCTTCTTATTCCGGGGCAAGTCAATTTGCTGAATCGCTTCTACATGTGCTAGATCAATACAAATGCCATCTTTTGAGATAATGTGCCCAAGTAGTTTGCCCTCATCCATTGCAAACAAGCTCTTCTTCGGATTCAGCGACACACCATATTTTTTGCACTTTTGAAAGACAATTTTCAGATGATACATGTGTTCTTCATCTGATTTGGAAAGCACCGTCAGATCATCAAGGTACACAACCAAAAAGACATCCTTCTCATTTGTGAAAGCCAATTCCATTGCTCACTGAAAAGTGGCACCTGCTTTCTTCAAACCGAAAGGCATTTTAGCGTAATGAAAAGTTCGCCATGGAGTGGTGAACGCTGTTTTATCCTGGTCATCTTCATGGACCAAAATTTGGTTATATCCAGAATAACCATCGAGTAATGACATTTGAGATGCTCCAACTACTTGTTGAAGTATATGATCCATTTTGGGCAATGGATAATTGTCCTTCAATGAAACTTTATTGAGATTCCTAAAATCAATGCACAAGTGAATCTCACCTGTCTTCTTTCGTACGGTCACCAAATTAGAGATCCAGTTAGAAAATATGATGGGAACAATGATTCCTAATTTGTACAACCTGTTTATCTCCTTTTCAATTGATGGTAGCAGTTTTGGATTTAGCCTTCTCAACTTCTGTCTGAAAGGTTTCTGATTATGCTTAATGGGAATAGTGTGCTGAATTATATTGATATCATATGTCTTCAAGTCAGAATAATCCCAAGCAAACACATCAGCAAAATATGACAACAAACTGATATATTTGGCTTTTACTTTTTGTGGCAATGCTTTGGACAGTTTTACCATTTTTGGATTGGCAGCTGTTCCATATTGACCTCTTCAACACCCTTCTCTGTTGGCTGCAATGTTAGTTTGTGGGCTACACCATCTTGATCAAAGAGTTCTTCTAAAGGTATCAAGCCTTTAGGAATAATGTTATCCTTTAGTTGCAACACTTCCAATTGATTGATCTGCACATCATCTTCACCATCATCATGTTCTACTTCAATTGAAGTATCTTTGAACTTACCTTTGTTTTGCAGAAAATCATCAATCTACTCATCATCTTGGAAAACTTGCCAATATCTCTAATTGTCCGGGAAAGTCGGATGATGCTTGACATGGATTTCGAATTTATTATTGGAGTTCATTGGAATCTTCAAACTACTTGCTGCCTTAGCAAGTGCATCAGCAATGCCATTTTGAATACGAGGTACACACATCAAGGTATAATCTGAAAACAATTTCAAGATATCTAGGACTGCATTTCGGTAAGCCCAGATCCGAGGGTGCTTAGCTTGATATTTGCCTTTAACTTGCTTAATCACCAATTCAGAGTTGCCATATACTATAATCCTCTTAGCATTCAGCTTTCTTAGAATTTTTAGGCCAGCAATCAAAGCTTCATACTTAGCTTCATTATTTGAACAATCAAAAGCTAGCTTGTAAGAACATACCTGCACATTATTAGGCACTTTGTTTGGAGCAGAGAGAGGACTGCGTACCTAAATACCAATTCTAACACCATCATTTCCCACTGTACCATCGAAATCCATGGTCCACAGAACCTCTTCATCTTCTTCTAAGTGCTGAAATTCTGCTGGCTCTGTTTTTCCTGCTTGCTGTCCATTATCTTCAGCTGATTGCTCAACAGTGTTTTGCTGTTCTTGTTCTTCTTTCCTTAAAAATTCTCTAAAATTCTCTGTTATTTCTGGAATACTTGTTGCTTCAACTAACTGACTATCTATATCATTGAAACTATCTGAATACAAAACAAAAGACTCTAGATCTGTATGTACATAATTAATCAGATGATTAATAGGTATCTCCTTGCTTGTAATCATGTATTTCATTTTTTGTTCCCAGTACAATTTTCTCACTTGGCCAAACACAGGAATCATTGCATAGGAGAAATCTAGTTGTAATGTCCCTTTCAATTTCGCTCCCCAAGACTTGGAAAAAAGCATACCAAATCTGGGAGTAATGTCCGCCACAACAATATCCATCAAAACATTCTTTGTTGGGATTTGATACAGGCTTACAACCAAGTCTTTGATGAGCTCGATACATCTTACTCTGCTGGAATCAAACAAATAAAGATCATGGTATTTCCTAGTGATGCACAGACCTAACTTCTCCATGATAGCCTTCGGCATAAGATTGTGGGAAGCTCCGGAATCAAACATAACATTATGTAACACAAAATCATGCAACCTTAAACTGATATAAAAAGGTGGCACATCGCTATCTGGAGACTCACCATTCAATGCTGGCCCAAAAATAAATTCGGGTTGATCATCTTTGACATTCACCATATCAAACATTGGATCAAAATTCAAAATTTTAGAAACTTGCCCTCTATAACTGTTGTTCTTCATTATTTTAGTCAAGGGAATGGATACCTTCAATTTAGAAATTTCATTTTCTAAACTAAAAGCTGAAATCTTTTCTACCTCTTTGACTGGGACATCTTTCTTTTCCTTTTCCTTTGATACAATTGGCTGATTTGATTTTTCTGCTGATGGTGATTTGCTGATATTAGGATCAACTGCCTCTTTCCCTTTCTTTTGTACAACAGGTGAATCACTCTTTGATGCTGAAGCTTCCTTCCTCTTTTGAATTGGGTTAATAGGCACATCTCTGTTTCTAAGTGAATATTTCCGCTGATGGGTGGACAAAGCATTCATATAACCTCTTTGGTACTCATCTGATTCTTCGTCCAAAACTGTGTCATTTGCTAGAATGAAATCTACATCTTTGTGTACAGCTGAACTTTCTGCATATTCCTCCTCTTCAGTAATATAAATAGGTAAATCATCTGGAGTAAAGAAGTGATTTTCTTCCCCTATCACATTCTCTTCCTCATCGGATTTTGGTCCATGCACAAAATTTTGCTGCAAAGGTGGCTGTACTGGCTGTTGAGCTGTCTGATCTTGGGCTCGTTGTTCTCTTTGTTTGATTCTATATTGTGCCTGCTGTTGGCCATGGAAGTTAGGATTTCTAACTTGTGGCTCAGGTTTATCAAGTTTCACCCTTTCAAACATCTGCTCCACCTTCCGAAGCAATTGATCTGTCGATGACGACTCTTCTTTTATTCTGAGCTTCTTTTCTACTCTTGCTCTAGCCCTCTTGGCCAACATATTTGCTTCAACGCTAACCGTGATCTTTTGCATATCTTCCATTGTGGCAAGCTCTCTCTCTTTTAGTTGATAAGCCATGTCAGCATCAAAACCATCCGGAAACTTCATCATGGCTAGCCCCATGGGTGGCCTTAGATGATTAGGAATTGCTTTGTAAACTGAATTGAATTGAATACAGTGATCTTGAATGGACTCACCGACATTTCACTTGATATGCTCATATTCATGAAGGATATGAAGAGGATTTTTCTTGATTTCCCAACGATCTAATAATTGTCTTTGTAGATCGTCCAATGTAGCAATACTAGCAATGGGCAAAGCTCTGAACCATTTCCGAACTTCACCACTAAATGTCTGTGCAAACAATCTCATTGTCACATTTTCTGCATCGATCTCATGAAGGTCACAGAAATTTTCCATTATGTCCACATGTTGTTGAGTGGTAATGCTATGAGGAGTGCCATCAAACAAAGGAATTTTTCTTTGATAATATGTGGGCATATAATCTAAAACTTGAGGCAGCACGAGAGGTGCAAAACGGGCAGCCATCACTCTTGGTGGATTGGGTCTGGGGGATGTTGGGGGAGTAGGTGTAGTCGATGTGTGAGGTGTATGAAGCGGGGTGTGTGGAGGAGAAGAAATTTTGGATGTAGAAGCCATTGTCATCTAACACCGCCTCCATCCTGTCTTTCCATGCAATATAATTAGAGTTGCCTTCAAGGGCATACTCCAATCGCAATCCGTTGAAAGACATTTCAACTTCGACACCAAGAAAACGCTACTGCAAATTCGAATTCCACCAACTCAAAAGTCAACTGCTTCTGATCTAAATTTCTAGAACACAGTATTTTTGAAGCCTGTATTTGAGTTTAGATCTATCTTAAAATAAGATTCTCAGTGGCTTCTTGGCTTTTTCAATTTCAAGAGTTGCAACTAATCACTGATTCAAGACTGTGATCCATCCTCGCTCCTATTGCTTTTAGAATTTTTTTCTCAAATCTGCATCAAAAGCTGTAGAAATTTGAATAATATAACACTTATTCATAGAGATTATCCTGATTATACACTATTTGCGGAATGCATGCATAATACATAACCTCCTCTACCATTGATCATCAATTTGCAGAATTAAAAAAACAATCGCATGCACACATTGAAACATCAATCACACATATCAAAACAGTATGTAATGGGGAAAGCATACAGCTGAAAACACCCAACTATCTATATATTATAATGATAGAGAACATATAACAATACATAGTACAATACTCTTCACAAGTACTCAGTACTATCTCCACATGCCACACACAAACTAGCTCAGATTTGAACAAGTCACGGGTTCAAATCTCCTCCACTGTTTGCCTGCCTCTATTGTGCAATCCAAGTTGAGAATAGATCTGATCCAAGTTTGAATTCCCTTGGCTTGTACTACGCAATCCTCATTGGTAATCTCAATCAATGATTGTGGAAATCTCATGCACAACTATAGTCACAACTGATAGTAGTCTCACCCTTTCACCCACCTCTAACACTTGTCTCCACTGAACTGTCCATGCACTGAGTTAACTGATGTATTCTTTAGTTGATTTATGAGTTAATAGTTAGTGAGTTAATTAATAATTAATTCACACCACTCATGACTAGTGTATTTGTCAGTTAGACTAAATACAACTAGTTCAACTAAGTCAAACTGAACACAACTCCATCAACTCCTCAATCAACTCCACCAAACTCAATCACTTGAGTTCTAACTGAAGTCCATCATGCAATAGCTCAACTAACCCATAGGAAAAGTATTTCCTTCTGGCAGTTGCATGTGCCACATCCGTAGCTTGAACTGAAGTGTTGCAAGAGGATAAGATAATGTTTATAGTCCAAATATTATTAAGAGCTAATAATATTCGACTGTTCTATTTTTTGACTGGCAGTCTTAAAATAGACTCTGCCCATATGTCTAAAAATAGAGGTCCATCTATTTTTACCAACATGACCAATCATCCATAAATAGCATCCTGCAACTCATAGACCATGATCCATATGTCTAAAAAGAGACATAGTCTAAAAATAGACTTTGCGCCAAAAATAGCCTGCGGGCCCACTTAGTGAAGGCAACTTCTTTTCACTAAGCTCCATCATCTTGTTGCATTTTCAATAGAATGGGTTGGTCCCTCACATCTTCTGCTTGCAAATTCTTCTTCCTCTGTTACCAGAAGCGGTACTCCTTCATCAAGTATACTGCTACATACTTCTTCTTCTGTTGGAAGGGGTTGTTGTGTTGAATCAATAGGAGGTACTGTGGATAGCAATAGTTGTTCAACAAATTTCCCCTCTGATTTCGTTCGAGCCTCTACCCTCACAGCAGCATGAGAAGATGCCTCTGATTCAGCTTTTGCGATGACTTGCTCTAGAGTGGGTACCATTACTACAGCCTCAACAAATTGTACTTGATCCCATTGATCTGAGGACCCCATGGATGAGGAGGTGGATAGACCATATGAGCCAACATGCAGGCCCATCAGCAATCAACTTTTCACCAACCTTCTTTGGGTGGTTGCGCAGACTATTCATTATTATTGATGATTATCCTTACGCAGGGATGGATTTTCATGATGATCCCGGTCTTGAGTTTAGTGAGGGTAAGTAATGGGATGCTTCAAGTAAGATACTTTTACCATTAATTTTTTTACAGTTTTACGATTTTTTTGTGTTTTTTGATGTTCCTGAAACTAAACTATTTGATGTTCCTGAGACGAGTAGGTGCTACATATCTCCGTCGCACAGAGAGACAGCCATTGGAGGAGGCATTCGAACCATTACAAGTCATTTCGATAAGACAGGATGTGCTATGGGATCCTAAGGTAGTTGAGATCCTATCAGAGGTGGACGCCACAAGGAAGGATTGACACACGGGATTGATGAGACCATGGTCGATCAACTCCCATTGTGACTTCAAGGACACACAATCAGAGTGCCTAGTCATATTGGTCGATTACTACGCAAGATAGCTTGTGCAGTCATTTTATCATGAGAATCATTGATTTGTCTACTTAGGTGTTTTGCATGTAGTTTTTATATGGGCGATGTAGCCATATGTGTCTCGAGGCAACATTTTGTAAAACCAAACTTTATATATATATATATGCAGTGTTTCCTAGTTCCTATTCTTCTTTCAATATGATGTGATGTGAATTGAAAGTTATTTACATTTGTTGAAAATATCGATCTAAAAATAAATTCGCTGGGGCATCTGCTAATGTGTTCAAATTTCTAGAAATATGTTCAAATCATATGAAATCAAAATGTCTTTCCAAAAGACTCACTCTCAAAACCATGTGAAGGATGGTAGGATTTCTCACTAAATCGATATTAGCAAGTTGTAGTACTACAAGTTGTGAGTCAAGCTTGATGACTATAGGACGAATACCATGTGAAATAGTAGCAGATGGTAACTCAACCACTGCGCTATACTCAGCAATTTTGTTAGTAGAGCAATCAATGCAAATCCCTTCCATGCTCACTAGCTCGCCATTTGGAACAAAGATAGCCCACTTTACGGAGGATACGTTTCGAGTACTATGGCTAGCACCATGGCCATAAGCAAAATACGGTTTGAGAGAGGTCAACATTTGCAATCCAAAAGTAAAAAGAATCAATGAAAACCATGGGAAACTCTGAAAAACACACTACAAACACACTCAACACACCTATAGACAGTATGTACACAATGTACTACGCATGGGATCAAGCATAGTATTTTTTTAGGTATACCCATTTCTAGGTTGCACGAGTGGAACTCCCAGATCTACTAACTCATAAGCCCCTTTTGCAAGGACATGTTTGACAATGTATGGACCCAACCACATAGGCTGGAACTTTCTTGAACCTAATTCGTCAGCCTCCTGGTCATATAAGAGAACCAGATCTCCTTCCGTGAAGACTCTAGGCTTGACACTTTTGTCACATTGCGCTTTGATGCATCTTATATGGGCTTCATTGGCTAATGCGGCATCGCGTCAGGTTTCATCCAAATGAGTTAGGTATAAAAGATGCTCCTCCTCTACGAAAGTAGCAGGAAGAAGTTTGATAAGTAGTTTCAGTTATGGAATTTTGCATTCGATGGGGAGGATCGCTTCCAAGCCATACACCAACTGGAAGGGTGTGAATCCATTAAAAGTCCTAACTAAGGTTTAGTATGCCCATAAGGCAACAAAGAGAAGCACGTCTCAATCTTATTTGTGGACCCCTATCGTATGTTGAAGCATAGTCTTAATAACTTTGTTAATCGCCTCAACTTGTCCATTAGCCTGAGGATAATAGGGAGTGGAATTTTCATGTTAAAGTCCCAATTTGGTAGCTAATTCAGTCATCATAGGATTCCAAAAGTGCTTCCCATGATCCATTACTATTGCTTGCGGAACACCAAACCTAGCAATCACGTGGTTGAAGAAAAAGTAAGTAGTTTTTTTGTTAGTGTTATTGAATGTAGGCATCGCTTCGCCCCACTTGGTAAAGTAGTCAATGATGACAATAATATAGCCATGCCCCTCGGCTGAATGAAGGTTACATGTCATAAATTCGATACCCCATTTCGCAAAGGTATCAACGGTGACAACGGGATGCAACAAAGCAAGCACACCATCAATTTTTTGATCATAGATCTTGCACACATGACATCTCTAGACTGCGAGGATACAATCACGGAAAATGGTGGGCTAAAAGTAACCCACACATAAGATCTTTTGTGTGGTACCATAAGCAAATAAGTGTTCACCACATGCCCCTGAGTGGAATTTATTAAGGACTTCCCTGGCCTCCTCAAGAGTGAGGCACCGTATCGATACCACAACAATAAAGGGTGTCGCTGATAATCACATAATTTCAGGATTGGTACCGGATACGTCCATGCTCTAAATGAGAGGTATTGGGTTGGAAATTCTGGGTTTGGAGATAGATCAGAAAATATCCATAACATGGATAAGGTGATGAGATCAAAAACAATCACTCATCTAGGATGGAATCTTCAGATGTAGATTCAACATCAAGGGAAGGGAGATCACACATTAACTCGGCAAAAACTAAGGATTTCTTCGACTTGGATTTGATGAAATCCGGGTCAAACTCTTAGAGAATAACAAACCACTTAGAGTATTTTCCCCCCAGCAATTGAAGTGACAATATGTATGTCATAGGGTTGCAATTTGAAACAATCGTAGTTTTACAAAGCAAGATGTAATGGTGAGACTCGGAATGGCTTGAACGGCCACCAAAGATAACTTTCTACATGAGTATACCAGATCTCAGTATTGTTGAGGTTATGACTCGAATAATAAATGGGATTTTTAGTCCCCATATCATCTTCTTGGACCAACACCATAGCTATAGTAGAGATGGCGGCAGCTAGGTACAGGAAATAGTCGCGCTGATAGTCAGGGGGATATAAGGGAGATGCCTGAACCAATAGATCTTTCAAGGAACCAAATGCTTTATGTGCAACATCATCCTAATGGAAGGGAATCCCTTTTTTCAGTAAACGAGTAAATCCTTTGGTCAGTTTATCATAGTTAGGTACGAACCTCCTCTGGAACTTAGCTTTCTCGTGGAGTCTTTGTAACTGAACGAGGGAGGAAGGTGTATACAAGTAAATGATTTCCTAGACTTTTAAAGGATCAATACGTATTCCTTGTTTCAAAATGAAGAAACCAAGCAGTCGACCAGAACCAACATAGAACACACATTTGTGCGAGTTAAGTCGAATGTTTTAATGTCTACAACAGAGAAAAATGGCCCATAAATGCATGGGGTGATCGACCAGATGCTTGGAGTGAGCAGGGGGATCGTCTAGATAGGGTTGCACGATATGCTTGATGTTGTGAAAAGCATAATCCATCACACGTTAAAATGTGGCTGCTGCGTTCTTTAAACTGAAAGGGGTCTTTCTATAAGAAAAAGTACCCCAGGGACAAATAAATGTGGTTTTAGGTTGGTTTGCCAGGAGAATGTTGATTTGATTATAGCCCGAGAATCCATCCATAAATGAATAAATCTTTTAGCCAGCACAGTCATCAACAATCTGGTCAATAAACGGGGTTGGGTAGTTGTCTTTCAGACAAACACGATTTACTTCCCAATAATTGACACATAGTCAGATTGCGCCATGTTTCTTCATGAGAGGGACAACGTTCAATACCCAATAACTCAAAGGAATGGGGTATATGAAACTAGCCCAAAGAATCTTTTCAATTTCATCTTTTATACCAGTAGCCTTCTCGGGAAGGACCGATGGAGGCATTGTTGGACGGGTTTGGCATTAGGATACATCTTGATTTCGTGCACTACTATGTTTGGGTCGATACCTAGTATTTCTTCATATGTCCAAGAAAACACATATATAAACTTACGAAAAAGGGATCAATAAATCTCGATTTCAAAAGAAGAACAAGATGCTCTGGTGTATATTTTTTACTATTCCTAGTTTAATCGAAATATCGAGAGGAATGGTTTCTTCGATATTCGAAAGGTTTTTTTCAGAGTCGATCTCATGATTGGAGACAGAATTAGTAAAGGGTTCGACAAAATTAGGTAGGTACACACCACTAAGATTATCTTCAATGGTATTTGGGAAGGATGAACGATGATGAGGCTTATCCCACGGCGCATCATCTAACATCATGATCTCCATGATGCTTTCGTCAGTAGAGAATGTACACGAGAAAGGATCAAAGGATGTACCATAATCTAGTGAGTGATCTAACCAATTGATCAAAGAAAAAGTATGGGCCACACAAACCAAATAAATGGCTTTGTAATATTGCTCAACAGGGCTAAGCAGCATTCAGTCTCCAAAAAATTTGATGTCAAGTTTCACGAGGTATAATCCATGGATCAGCCAAGATTGTAAAGGACAATATCATGTTGATATAAGAAACTGAAGGAGAGGAGTTGGGAATGGGACGAGGAGGGAGTGAAAAGGTCCCCATAAGTGTTGAATCCTTCAACAAAACAACTCTAAAATATTGATAGGAATGTAGGGCTTCCCCTATAAGAGGGACACTTCCAGTAACATTGGAATCTGAGGCGAAAAAGGTGAGTTTATATATGGCTACGATCCCACCTTTATGAGGAAAGGCAATCATTTGTAAGTAAGTTGAAACAACGGTAGCCATAGCATAAACCCAAGTATGTCTAGTGGAATATTAAAAACCAAAGTCCCGTCGATAAATTCTACTTCAACGGAGACAACTTTGCCCTCTAGTTCCACTTGGAGGGAATTCAAAATCCCAAAAAGTTTTTATGTCCTTCCATCAAATTCTTTTAATGTAATGGTCAATTAAATCAGTTGGGGTGAACCAATTGCCTTCCAGTAAGACAAACACATGATGCAGGTTGAGGCTCCCTCATCCACAATAGCACAATAAACATTCCTACCATGGACAACGACCTGAATCATAAAATCTAACTGAACCGGAAGTCGAGGGGTATAGTTTTCATGAGAGAAAAACACTAGGCTAGAATCTGATGGATCCACACATCTGATAGTTGACAACAAGGCCTTCTTTTGGGTCAGGGAGTTTTGTAACACCTCAAGAGTCGGCATAGACAAAGGAGACTGAGCCAAGTATTCAACTACGTTGTAATTTTCAGTGGCTTTCGAAAAAGGGTTGAAAGTAGACTTATGGATAACACCCTTCGAAGGCATGATAGCCAATTTCATAGCAAACGGAGGTGGAACAGGATCAAACTATGTGGCATTCATAAGAGAAGTACCAGACATTATTCCCGAATTGGATGACATGGGAGAGGTCCAAGGACTGGAAGGCACACCATAAAAGGTACCAGATAATGGCTAATAGTCAGGTGGGACGGACGGGCCACCATATAAATGAGCTTCTAGTGATGTTACAAACATAGATGAGGATGTGACGCTCGATGTCTCAACCATAGTGGTGGACGCAAGTTGGGAGTTTGAATCAGTTCCAGTCATGGTTAAAAATCCCAATGAATATTTCCACGAGAGATCCGCGAGTAGGCCCAAAGAATCAGGTAAAGGAGATTGTGTCTGAGGTTTAGGAGACAGAAGAGGATTGGTTTGATAAAAATAAAGTCCTTCCCAATGAATGGGAGTAGAAGGATGAGACTCTTCTTGAGAAATCCCTTCAATACTCATAATTCCATGTGGAAGAGGTTCACTGTCAGGCCCAAGATATATTGGTCTTGTCTGAGACAAAGGAAGAGAGGAGGAAGGTCCCAAATAATCAGGTGAAGATGGTTGAGGCTCCTTAGGTTCAATAACCTCAGGAAACAAAGTTTCTAACTCAAGGAGATCATATTCAATGACCTTGGGTAACAAATTTTCAGGGACTTCTATTTCAATTGTTTAACTATCACCAACAGGAATAGATGTAGTCTCAGGTTCGGAACTCAAAGGGACAGATTATTCTGGTTGATCAATATCAGGAGGAGATCTAGAAGTAGTTCCCGATGTTCTTGATTCGGTAGTTTGTGTTTTCCTATGTCTTGGACGACGGTTAGGAGTAGCCTCTGGAGGAAGAGGAGGCTTATTTTGTGTTCTTTGTGAATGACAGGGAGGGGGATTTTCTTCTTCCACATTGGATAATAAATTTTATTAACACAAAAAGAAATAAATCAAAAAGAGGGTAATCTAGGCATAAAGGATTACCAAGCAAACGTGAATTGCAATATATGCCTTGGCGAACCAAGCACTTAACGTACAACATCCAATCTCCCTGAATGATGTGTTCAGTGTATCATGGTATACAAGGCAGCAAACTCGGTTACCTATGGATGGATAAAAACCTATTAGGGACTCCCAAAATATATGTGATGGTACGTGGGAGTGCAGTCCATAGTAGTGTTGTCTAATGTCTAATCGTTCGATGAGAGTGTTCCCATATACTTTAAGTGTGTGGAGCACCACCAATATACCCAAAGGTACGTGGAGTATGATCCTATACATTCACATATGTGGAATGGGATTTCATCCCCGGGATGCAACGCTGGAAAACAAGGACAGCTCCTACATTTAATGACGTCGGAACAAGTCTCTAGCCTAAACCTCTAAATGTTTGCGTTAATGTTACAAATGCTCCTTAGGTTGATTCAATAAATTTTACTGCTTATCTTTGATTATGTTTCAATTTTAGGGCTCACCACAAATATCACCTGAATATCATAAAATGCAAATCTAGCATGAGAAAATATAAATCATTTCCCTTTCAATGAAAATCTAGCTAAGGGAAGAAACACCCAAGACGCAACATACAACATGCAGCAAACAAGATGCAACATGAAATTTCCTTTCCAATGCAATTGTTCCTATGCTAATTCACATGAAAACCCCTAAATTTTGATGCAAAAGAAATATTTTCACCACACTTAATTTTCGAAATGAAGAAAACTAAAATGAAAATGTTTAACTACTGATTCAATTACACGTTTTAGAATGAGGACTAGAAAAACAATTCATCCAAGTCATCAGAAATCAAACGAAATTAGTTTGCAAGCAACCAAGTGATAAGAATAAATAAAATTCAAAACCAATTCTTACAAAAGTCAAACAACACAAATGAAAACCAAACGGAGGCTTTAGAGAGACCACAAGATACTGAAGACTCAGGGAAGTTCAATTGGAAGTAGGCTAACAAAAGATAGGCTCAATAACTAAGGAAAACTTCATTCAAAAACAAGGGCCAATGCTGGTGCAGAAGAGGCACCAGTGCATTGCAACATTGGTGCAAAGTGGGTCAGGGTGAGGTGCAACACTCTATCAAAGGCACAGGGGGTGCATTGGGCCTGGGAAAGAGATTTTCGACACAAAAATTGCAAAAAAAGGCTCAATGAAATCACTTCCTAGGTTTGTTTTGGGTTGGATGATACAACAAAGGTCTGTCAAGGAGGTAATCAAACACAATGGACAAGGAAACCACCAAGGGAATATTGTGTTCCCCAGTGGAGTCGCCAATTTGTTATACGGGATTTACGATTGCGGACAAAAGTATCTCCCATAGGTCGGTGGCTAACCTAGAACAACAAAGAGACAAGGAACACAATGCTTTTCCTTAAAGTAAATAGATTACAGAGTGAGGCCTACCTAGAATCCTTCGCACACTTCGCTACTTATTTAGCTTGGAAGCTCCAATTCCAGCTCTGAATGCCAAAATTAGAACCTGCACAATCAAATAACACAAGCCAAGAAACTACGAGATCTATGCAGTATCATCTAAGTAATTCATACAATATATCAACATGGTATTGAAATAAGTGAAATAACAACATCACATATAGGAAAACAATGAATTCTTTGCATTAATATAAATGGAAGGATATTACAACCATAAGTAACAGTTGATATTGTAGAAGAACTCCTTCAAGTTGTTGACTTGTCCTTTCCTTATCACAATATGCACCTCCAATCACCCTAAATGCATGAGATGATGACCACCCACTACAACAGCATAAGGGAAGAATCACTCTCCAAAAGCCAACCCCCAACCACATAGAAGGATGGGAATATATAGAGAAGTAGGGTAAGTTGGGAGTTCTTATCCAATTACCAATCTAAGGTAAGAGATCCACCTTTGATGGAGGGATAGGATCAAATGATATGCGGTGAAAAATCCAAAGTAGGGAAGGATAGGAATCGAATGTTTTATCCAAGGTAAGTAGTTCAAACAACTTATGGAAACTCCTAGAAGGGAAAGCTTTCAGAATCCTGACCATTCTCCTAGATTTCTAGAACCAATGCATGGGAAAAGGGGAGCAACCTTATGGTGACCAACGTAGGCCACAGTGGAGAAATATGTAGGTGAATGCACCCTAGTAGGCTTACACAGCATTGGTCCTCAAACTGGCTCAGATGAAGCAGTTTAGGGCTAAAATTATGGGGGATGAAGGGAACATGATTAGGGCTTTGTGCAGGGTGGTGACAAGGGGGAATAGGATGTTGATTTATCCCATTAGGAGGCTCACTGACCGTATGTGACAAAATGACCTATAACAAGAATAATACATGGGAAATTGTGCCAAGGACCAAGGACAAGAATGTGATTGGAACTAAGTGGGTCTTCAGGAATAAGGTGAATGAAGATGGAAATGTAGTCAAGAACAAAACCATACTAGTATGTAAAGGGTATGCACAAGTAGAAGGAATTGACTTTGAAGAAACCTTTGCACCAGTTTCCATACTTGAAGCCAAAAGAATGTTTTTATCTTTTGCATGCTTCAAAAGTTTTAAGTTTTATCATATGGATGTCAAATTAAGCATTCTTAAATGGAGATTTATAGGAAAAAGTATATTGAGCAGCCAAAAGGATTCCAACTATTAGAATAAAAAAGCCATGTGTGCAAGTGAAATAAATCCCTTTATGGGTTAAAATAGGAACCTGGGGCTTGGTACTCAAGGTTGCATAAATACCTACATAAACAAGGTTTTAAGAAAGGAATAATAGACAATAATCATTATATCAAATCTATGAATGATAATTTATTTATCATTGTTATTTATGTTGATGATATAATTTTTAGAAGTGATGATGTTTTCATGAGTAAAAATTGTGTTTCTAATATTCAGAAGGAATTTGAAATGTTTATGCCAAGTGAATTATCCTTTTTTCCTCAGAATGTAGATTCATCAATCAGTGAAAGGAATTTTCATTTCACAAACTAAGTATCTTAAAGAAATATTGAAGAAACTTGGCATGGAGAATTTTTCACCTATGAGCACACCCATGATGAAAGGATGTAAACTCAACAAGGATGATGAATCTCCATAGGTAGATAAGACAACATATCAATCTATGATTGGTAGCTTACTTTATATAACATCCTCAAGATTAGACATTATGCAAGCAGTAGGAGTATTGGGCAGATTTTAGTCAAATCCAAAGGATACTCATGTGAATGCAATAAAGAAGATTTTTAAGTACCTACAAGGAACCATAGATTTTGGATTATGGTATCAAAAAGGCTCATATTTCACTCTCAACTTCTATACAGATGCAAATTGAGCCGATAGTATTGATGATGGAAAAAGCACCAGTCAGTGAGCCTTCTTTTTAGGCAATTGTCTAGTCTCTTAGCTTAGTAAGAAATAAAATTTCATTTCCCTCTTTGTAGATAAAGCAGAGTACATTGCAGTAGCATCATGTTGTACTTAGGTTTTATGGATGAAGAAAAATATTAAGGATATTTAGGCAGATTGTGATCAACTTGTGGCCATTATATGTGACAACACAAGCGTTTTTTATATCTAAAAATCTTGTTATGCACTCAAATACCGAGCACATTCCCATTAAATATCACTTTCTCAAAGAGAAAGTTGTTGATCAAATTGTCAAATTAGAATATGTTCCAAAAAAGGAGAAATTTACCTACATGTTCACCAAACCTCTTGCCAGAGAACCTGTTGACGGTGTTGGATCCACCAACATTCAAGGGGATCTCCCTGGTAAGAAGTCCCAACTAGACCTCAGATCATTTGGAGTAGGATTCCCAGCAGTGGGTGGTAATGTAGTGCCCTCACCATGGTAGTGCGCAAACATAAGTATGATCATTTTGGTCGGAAGAAAGTGTGTGACCTTGTAGTGAGTCAAGTGAGATGCATGGGAGTTCTAACACATGCAGGGGAAAAGGAAGTGTGTCCCTTAGAAGCTTGTAATAGTACACAGCCTGAAAGGAACACACGAGCAGAATGACATCACAAGTTGAAATGAGGAATAGTCCACAAAACTAAGTGATGGGTTAATCCAACAACACGCATTCAATAAGATTCATACAATTGCATACAAAGTAGTTCATAAGGAAATGTGTAAGTTAAACAACATACATTGCTAAAGAAACCAGAATAGTCCAACTACAATAAAAACATATGCATGAAAGTGTGTTGGCTCAGTTATTATCATTATAAGTGGAAGTTCCATCCATCCATACACCATTGACAGCCACTAGCCCCAATAGTGGAACATTACAGTCAAGAACACCTGCTCTACCAAAGAATTATACTCGCTCTACGTTTTGGAGAAGCCAAGGCTCATCACAATACTCCCAAGCCTTCTCTAAGGCTAAGCCTAGCCAAAATCTTGGCTCCCAAAAGCCCCTTCTATGAGTTATGAGGTTCTATTTATAACAAAGGGTGGGGTGACCCTTGACATTCCCCTTTGTGACTCTTTGACTATCCTCATGACTCTTCAACTTCCTTTACAAATAACTCATTACATTACATAGTGACTATTCATATTCCACTAATGACACTTGGAATTTCACTTACAACATATTTACAAATAATATACATTTTCCACATGTACCCATGTGAGACAAAATAGGCTAGAGACAACCTAACAAGACAAAACATTATGACTCAGAAGTTTGGGGAAAGACCAACTCGGCAACCTCCACTTGCCGACTCTCGGTGACATATTGATACCAAGCTTGGTACTGTGTTATGGTGTCCCTACACTACTTGATAGTATATTTCTGATAGCAAACTCTTGTCTCCATAGCTTCTGGGTATATGGTCTTAGAACCCTTGTCCAACTCATCCTGAAGCATGCGCAACATGGTTTTGACTACGGTAGGACCACCAATGTACTTTTGCATGTTTTCTATGCTTAGCTCCAAGTCATGATTGGTGGCCTCTTGCCTTAGCTACTCCATGTACCTGTCGATATCTAGTTGGACTTGGTTCTTCTCCTTGGTTTTGATGAGGGAACCGATTAACGAGATCTTGTGCGTCTCACCGTGACATCCAAACTCGTATACAACCGTGCATATGAAGCTTGTATGCTACTCACGAAAGGGGTGAGATGCTCATAGTTTTGGATCTAATTATGGATCTTTGCTTTGTCTAGCTCTACATGTGCTTCATCATTTAAGGCTAGTGAAGTGGGGCTCCCTTGTACCTCATTTTCCATTCTTGCACATGGGCGATAACAACATGTATGTCCCTAAGAGTCTAAAGAATCTTCCTACTCCACCACTAGAAACCATATAGATGGAAAACCACCTTATGCACGTTGACAAATCCATCATGGAGTTTCTGCATGGTGGTTTCAAGAGTTGATACTTCAGCAAGTATCACTTTCCTCGTCTCTGCCATTGCGGATCTTGTGGATTGTCATGCCTTCTGCCTAGTCTCTTGCAAGTTCTTTGTCGGCTATTCATTCTCTGTTAATAGGAACTTGACATTTGAACTTGTGGGTCCTGCACAAGCCATAGTGGCATCGGCCATGGAAACTAGATGCTTTCTGACATCTGACACTATCACCCTTTCCTTCACAAATGCAAGTGATGCGTGATCATCCAATAAATGATTTCTTTGCTCCTGTACAATCTTCTGTTGCAACTCATCAAATGATAGATTTTACACATCCATCATTGGATCATCATCAAGGAGAACAACCTCTCCTTGCTCGCTCAGGACTAGTTCTGATACTGGAGGTGTTGGAGACTGAGAGGCGACCTCAAATGCTCTCGGCATGAGGTCGGTATCTTGGTCATATGGCTCCTGTCCCAACTCCATGTCCGTTGCTTCAACCATTTTCTCAATTTTTTGAGTAAGCTCCTTGTCCTGCATCTGCTCACCCTCTTCTTCATCTTTTGGTTTTTCTAACTCCTCAACCTGTATGGGCGTAGTTTGCTCTATCACCACGCCTTGTCCTTCTTCTTGTTCATGTTTTTGCTTCTCTTCCTTCTCTCTCCTTCTTAGCTCCATTTCTTCCTTCAACTTCTTCTCCATTTCCTGCAAATTCCTTTATGCTTCCTCCAACCTTTGATTTTCTCTCTTCCTTCACTCTGCTCTCTTTAGCCACTACTCCCTCTTCACCTCTGCTACCAAAGTTTCTTTCTCAGTGATAGGATCTTCTTTGAACTTGTAGCTTTGCTCAGCCTCTGAGTTCTCGACAATCTTCCTCTTACCCTTATCCTATGTTGGTTTGTTTCTTATTGTTGTTGTTGTTGTTGCTTCCTGTGATGTTATTCCTTGTAGAGAAGCTTTCCATGTTGTGGCTATACTAACTGGTTCATTGAGCTTGGAGTAGTTGTAACAATACCTCCAAGGGTCCTCCTACCCAATGACATGTCCTGTGGATCCATGGATAGTACACCTTCATGCAGTGGTCCTTGCAAATATCATGGGCATGATACGGATTGAAGTCTTTTGAGCCAAACTCAAACTTTGCTATCTCCTTAGCTTCTCCATCCACATCTTTAAAGCTCTTAATCTCATACAATCCAGTCCGAAAAGGAAGAGCAGACCATGGTTCCTTCTTCCTCCTATGCAGCACTACTGATAACCCTGTGGAGATGTGATATGAGACCTCTTGCATGACCAACTTGTCTATGGCATTGATGCAAGAGCATCAAGACCGTCCTCATTTGTAAATAAAGAATAAAAAGGGGGGTGTGATTATTTTAAATATTTTGTTTTAATAAGGAGTGTTTTAGGCATAAAAGCAGTGAATGTGGGTCATTAAGGGATAAGGAGGCTTTTCTTGTTTTTAGAACAAGAAAAAAGACGGAATAAAGCCTCAATAGGTTTTTTAGGTGAATGCATTGCATGTAGAAGTTTTTATGTTTCCATCATTATGTAAAGCATATCTATTATCCTTATAAAAGAAGGAGGCAGCTAAAGCTCTCATCAGAGAGGGGCGATGCCAAAGTATTGTAATAAGAAGAAAAATCCCTCTCGGTGTTATGAACATAAATGAAATCGAATACTCATGTTTATTGAAAGGTCAGTCATCTTTCTGTAATAGACAAGGATGGCAGTTTGTTTCTACTTGTAACATTAGATATTTTGCATATTTTCGAAACTCGGATGGATGGAATTACTCATTGGCAGGAACTGTCTGCTAAGTAGATCTTAAGTCCTATGCTTATCCATTCATGGTGGATATCCCATGACGTTTACAGACATTTCCTTCTGTTTCCGACCCGTTGAGTTGTTTCTGCGTATTTCTGGTTAAAGCCCCGGTGCATGTCTAATTGATGTGTTGGAACACTAATTCTTAGGTGCTCTTCAGCAAATTCCAACCTGCCAAGACAGATCATATTCTCATGCAGGGTTCGCTTTGCTAAACATATAAATAAAGATGTTTGGAATACTGCCAGATATGTGTGAGACAATAGTTGAATTGAGAAGAGTGTAAGAAATTAATTGAGATGGAGAGTAATCACTGGTTATGACTGTGGTAGCGGCATCATATATGGTCACTGCTCATCAGGTAAGGTTGATGATATACATATATCACAGTGTGTTAACTATGCGGGTGAGTAGTAATTACCGTGGTGAGCGCAGGGTATATACGTTCAGATAACAAGATATACATAAGGGAAACGAATCTTGCTCCGACTGCACAATTAGCATTCAATCTACAGATACACACAGTTGCTTAACAGCGCCCGGGTTTATTAAAAATCCAACGAGATTATGTTAAGGCGGATGCATGCATTCAACGGTGAAATTGCATTATTATTTCCGCCTGGTGCCTTTCCCAGCCATTGAAGCCGAGAACATTCATCTATTATATGCGTGAATTCCAATGTCCCTTGTCGAATTCCGAGTTCATTTGATAACCAGTAATTATAGATTTCATGCGTGGCATTCCCTATATATATATTGTTGCACGAGGTTATGAGGTTGATTATTTTGAAAAGTTGCCGCATTCATAAAGACTGCTAAACCGTGATTGTTTGCATATGAAGATCCTGGGTTTGCGGGGACAGCCCTGCATCAAGTGGTATCAGAGCTAGAATGCTCAGCTGAAGATATTTTTTTTTCTTTTCTGAATGAGAACAAAAGGTTTGTCGAAAACTAAGTATGTTTTTGAATGTGTGATGAATGATTGAAAGGAAGATCAGATTTTAAATCTGATATGCAGCATACACAATTGCAAGTGAAGTGAACAAGATTGCAGAAATGAAGGGAGGACAAGATCATGCAAGATCTTAAGAGGTGAGATTATTTTTGATTTGAAATTTATGAATTGAAGTTTATGGTTGCAGAGGAGTGGCAGTGAACCTAAAGAATCCAATAAGGAATTGGATAGAGAGGACAAATGAAGTGTTCTCAGGAGAGAGTGGGAGATTGCAGAAGCCTAGAAGGAGCAAAGGTGTTGCTCAGGAAGAGGTTCCAGGTGGAGGACCCGTGCTTACCAAAAGACTAAGTAAGGAGAGCTTAGTGAGGTAAGATTGTAGCTAGGAGGACTAGCTGTTGCAGAGGCTTGTTGCAAAGGATGACTACTAGTAGTCATAATAAAGGTTCAGGAAAAAGCCACATTAGAGGACATAAGAAAGAGGATGCCAATGTAAATGGCAAGAAGATGAGTCAAGAGGAAGTTGGAATTGAACAAGAAGAATTTCTGGGAGATAGTGAAGATGAAGACTTGAAGACTGAAACTTCAAGTAAGGACAAAGGGGCACATGGTTTTAAATCTGACAATTTGTGTATGTTTGCAGGTGAAAGACAATTGGCTGATATTGTCATGAAGAAGGAATCTAATCAAGATGTTGATACAGAGAAAGAAGGACCAGCTGAAGATTGGTCAAGAGTCGTTGAAGGTATAAATGGATATGTGAAGTTTCCAAAATCTACTCCTAATGAAGTTATTGAATTGTACAGGAAACTAGATCTTCAGAGAAGAGAATTGGAGAGACAGAGGACGTATGCACAGGTTAATTTGCTGAGGAAACAAGGCAGGGAAGTTTTCATGAAGGACAGTCATGAAGCAGAAGATGGTAAAAAGGCAAGACTAGCTGACAGTCTCGTGGTGAATACAAATCAACATGTTGAAATATTGCCAGAGAAAGCTGAGGAGAAAGCCAATGAAAAATTTTTGGGTCCTGAAAAAGACTTGAAGCTGCAGAGAGAAAAGTTCGTGACCGAATCGACAAATAAGACTAGTGGGTCTTGTGATTTTAATGATAACAATTTGATTGTGTTTATAGGTGATGAGCCAAAGTATGTTGCAGAGGGACAGGAAGCTTGGGAGGTAGCAACATTTATGGCAGCAGCGGCAGCAACATCTATGGTAGCAGCTGAATTAACAGAAATTGGGAACAACAATAGTAAGCTGGACATAGAAATTGAAGAAATATGGCAGCTGATGATGCAACAATCCAAATGGAGGAAAATAGAAATAGCAGCAAGCAAGATCGATCAGAACTTGAACCTGATTGACAGGAAGAAGAAGATGGAGGAAAGGACAACAGAAATATAGCGGCAGCAAAGGAATAAAGCATTTGGACGGTTGCAAAACAAAGTATGGGATCCAGGAAGATCAAGACCACAAACCACATGATCAGGAGATCATGAAAATTTTCTACCTTGGGAGTCTGATGCAGGAGCATCAAGACCGTCCTCATTTGTAAATAAAGAATAAAAAGGGGGGGTGTGATTATTTTAAATATTTTGTTTTAATAAGGAGTGTTTTAGGCATAAAAGCAGTGAATGTGGGTCATTAAGGGATAAGGAGGCTTTTCTTGTTTTTAGAACAGGAAAAAAGACGGAATAAAGCCTCAATAGGTTTTTTAGGTGAATGCATTGCATGTAGAAGTTTTTATGTTTCCATCATTATGTAAAGCATATCTATTATCCTTATAAAAGAAGGAGGCAGCTAAAGCTCTCATCAAAGAGGGGCGATGCCAAAGTATTGTAATAAGAAGAAAAATCCCTCTCAGCGTTATGAACATAAATGAAATCGAATACTCATGTTTATTGAAAGGTCAGTCATCTTTCTATAATAGACAAGGATGGCAGTTTGTTTCTGCTTGTAACATTAGATATTTTGCATATTTTCGAAACTCGGATGGATGGAATTACTCATTGGCAAGAACTGTCTGCTAAGTATATCTTAAGTCCTATGCTTATCCATTCATGGTGGATATCCCTTGACGTTTACAGACATTTCCTTCTGTTTCCGACCCGTTGAGTTGTTTCTGCGTATTTCTGGTTAAAACTCCGGTGCATGTCTAATTGATGTGTTGGAACACTAATTCTTAGGTGCTCTTCGGCAAATTAAAACCTGCCAAGACAGATCAGATTCTCATGCAGGGTTCGCTTTGCTAAACATATAAATAAAGATGTTTGGAATACTGCCAAATATGTGTGAGACAATAGTTGAATTAAGAAGAGTGTAAGAAATTAATTGAGACGGAGAGTAATCGCTGGTTATGACTGTGGTAGCGGCATCATATATGGTCACCGCTCATCAGGTAAGGTTGATGATATACATATATCACAGTGTGTTAACTATGCGGGTGAGTAGTAATTACCGTGGTGAGCGCAGGGTATATACGTTCAGATAACAAGATATACATAAGGGAAACGAATCTTGCTCCGACTGCACAATTAGCATTCAATCTACAAATACGCACAGCTGCTTAACAGCGCCCAGGTTTATTAAAAATCCAACGAGCTTATGTTAAGGCGGATGCATGCATTCAATGGTGAAATTGCATTATTATTTCCGCCTGGTGCCTTTCCCAGCCATTGAAGCCGGGAACATTCATCTATTATATGCGTGAATTCCAATGTCCCTTGTCAAATTCCGAGTTCATTTGATAACCAGTAATTATAGATTTCATGTGTGGCATTCCCTATATATATATTGTTGCACGAGGTTATGAGGTTGATTATTTTGAAAAGTTGCCGCATTCATAAAGACTGCTAAACCGTGATTGTTCACATATGAAGATCCTGGGTTTGCGGGGACAGCCCTGCATCAGGCATACCTTGTTAGAACATGTAGAGGCTTTTCTTCACCAAACATTCTGATGAAGGTGCCACCGGGTGAGACATATCGATATGCGATGTTAAGTATTGCATCCATTGCTTCTTGGGACATGCAAGGTGGATCCTGTCTAAAGATCAACTTGTACACACGATAATGAAATGTGTTGAAAATAGCAGCAAGAAATGATAAAAATAGAATCCATAAATTCCAATTTAATTTGTCCTTGAATTAAACTAAGAATTAAAATCAAATTCTATTCTCATAGCAACTTGTAATAGTTAACTAGAGTGAGTTGACCTAGTTAACTTAAAAATTTCGAGTTGGAAGTCTTTCTGAAGTCATGTATATGTTCACCCTATATTATAGGGGTCCAGCATGAATTAAGTATGAGTGATAATTAATTAACTCAGTTTATTGAGTTAAGTCCAGTTAAATTAGTTCCAAACTATTTGAGGAACTAATAGTGAGTTAACAGTCAATTGATGCATTAGTGCACTCAACTAGTGCTACTCCAGTTAACTGAAGATTCCCTCATCAGAAGCTCATGCGTGTCGATTTTGAGAAAGACCCAGTTGAGACTAGAGTGTAGGGACAATGTAATATTTTTTGTATAATTTTCTGAGTTGTATGGATGGTGCATGCAATTAGGAACTGAACCTAGAAGGGATTGCGCAGTTATGGATGAGGAATTTCCCTTTAAATATGGGTTAATTCTCTCAGGTATTGTGCAAAGAATTAGAAGCTTGGAGGCTTGGAAATTTGGCTAAGTATTGGCCAAAGGAAGTCATCGGGAAGAGGATAGGAAACACTTGTGTAGATTAAGCTCAAAATTGAGCAGAGCATATTGTATTTATCCAAATTATTTGACCAAGGGCGCAAGGAAATAGGAGGCTTGGAGAGCAGAGAAGAGGCTTGGATTTGGCTTGAGCTTGCTTGTGAGCTAGGAGATTGATTTTACTAAGTGTTGGGATTGTTCTTGTGAGAAAAAGCATTGTATTATCATCTCGGATTTCTGATTAATGCAATACAGATAGTGGGGTTTTGAGTTGTTGCTTTCCCCGGATATTTATTGTGTTATGTGCCATTGATGTTCTTCCTCTTGCTATTATTGTTTTGCTTGATCTTTATGTGCTTCTGTTGTAAAGAGTAGAAGTAGATTTTTTTCTCTTGATTTAGTAGATTACATGAGCTTGTGAATCTACAAGATTTTCTACATGGTATCGAAGCTGAGAACATTATACTAGAGGAGATTCTTAAGTTTTGAGTTTTGGGCCACGAGTTTGCAAAGCATATCTGAAAAATTTTTGTACACAATTTTCAGAAATACATAGCATAATTGGATTCTTTGCAAAAAAATACCCAAATTCAAAAAAACAATCAACCAAATTGGAGTTCGGATGAGGGAGATATCGCTGATTTAAAATCAGCTCTTTTTCCAGAAAATTTCATGATGTCGGTACAAATGAAACAAATTGGTGTGCTAGCCAATAACTTGTATGCTCTTAACGTTCAAGATGCATGCAAAGCCTTGAGGAGCAAGGAAAAGGTTAGAGACTTGGTGGTTGAGAGGAAGAGTAAATTACCTCTCAACATGCAGAACCAAAAGAAGCCTCTGAAGCAGCTTCAGGAAGTTGGGGAGCAACCACAACTAGAGACGCTGAGAGGAGACCGAGTGGAGAGATCCACTCAAGCAGAGAAGAAAGAGTCTCAGAAGCAGTCTTAGACAATTATGGATCATCCACAATTAGAGAAGCCGAGAGGAGACCGAGTGGAGGTATCCAGTCATGCAGAGACCTCCAGTAGGGGGGAATTTTGAGCCAAGTGGGCAGAGGGATCACATGCAGCCGTACCTCTAGGCGTGAGGTGGGGCAATTTGAAGTGATAGTCCCAAGAGGGCTAAAATTGGGCAAGGCCCATTGAGTGGTTTTATCTCATGGATCGTACCTTGCTACGAGAGCCCAAAGTACATAGTAGCAGGAGGAATCAGTGGGATTGATGCAGTTAGAGATCATAGTGATAGAGGCTAAAGTAGCCAGATACTAAAGAACGTAGAGAGGTTTGATAACAGTGCATAAAGACAGAGTCAACAGAAGCGCAAAGTTTTCAGTCGGCAGAGGCAATAGTAGTCAAAAACTTTGATGACAGAGGCATCATTCTAATTTAGGTTGGATGTTTTTTTTTTTTTTTTTTGGAGTTTTTGGAACAACAACACTAGAGAAAAGTGTTGCATGCAAAACATTGCAAAGGTTTAAGATCAGGATCGAATTGAATTCCTTTCTTGTTGATAGGGAGTGTTGAAAATAGCAACAAGAAATGATAAAAATAGAATCCATAAATTTTAGTTTAATTTGTCCTTGAATTAAAATGAGAATTAAAATTGAATTATATTCTCATAGCAACTTGTAATAGTTAACTAGAGTGAGTTGACTTAGTTAACTTAGGAATTTCGAGTTGGAATTCTTTCTAAAGTCATGTATATGTTCTCCCTATATTATAGAGGTCCAGCATGAGTTAAGTATGAGTGGTAATTAGTTAACTCAGTTTACTGAGTTAAGTCCAGTTAAATTAGTTCTAAATTGTTTGAGGAACTAATAGTGAATTAACAATGAGTTGATGCATGAGTGCACTCAACTAGTGCTACTCCAGTTAATTGAAAATTCCCTCATTAGAAACTCATGCATGTCAATTCTGTGAAAGACCTAGTTGAAACTAGAGTGCAAGGACAATGTACTATTTGTTGTATAATATTCTGAGTTGTACAGATGGTGCATGTAATTAGGAACTGAACCTAGAAGGGATTTCACAGTTATGGATGAGGAATTTCCCTTTAAATATGGGCTAATTCTCTCAATAATTGTGCAAAGAATTAGAAGCTTAGAGGCATGGAAATTTGGCTAAGTATTGGCCAAAGGAAGTCATCCAGCGAAGGATAGGAAATACTTGTGCAGGATAAGCTCAAGGTTAATCAGAGCATATTGTATTTATCCAAATTCTTTAACCAAGGGCACAAGGAAATAGGAGTCTTGGAGAGAAAAGAAGAGGCATGGATTTGGCTTGAGCTTGCTTGTGAGCTGGGAGATTTTTTTTACTGAGTGTTGGGATTGTTCTTATGAGAACAAGCATTGTATTATCATCTTGGATTTATGATTAACGCAATACAGATAGTGGGGTTTTGAGTTGTGGCATTCCCAGGATATTTATTGTGTTATGTGCCATTGATGTTCTTCCTCTTGCTATTATTATTTTGCTCGATATTTTCGTGCTTCCGCTGTAAAGAGTAGAATTATATTATTGTCTCTTGTTTTAGTAGATTACATGAGCATGTGAATCTACAGGATTTTCTACAAAATGGTCAGCTATCCTCACCATAACTCCTTGGTAGTTGCACTCAAAAAGAAACTTGCAATAAATATTGATGGCATTCTCTTGGAGTGTCCATGTCCAACCCATGCCAGGAAACTAATGTTGGGCACATATTGCATCAAGTAAATACACAAACATGTAGAATCTCACATGGACTTTCAACTGAAGAGCCAACAGATCCAACCAGTTGAATGGCCTTCCATCATTCACCAACTGGTCTAACACAACCACCCAATTCTCTGGAAATGTATGCATTCTCACTTGACCATATAATCGGCATGCAAATATGAACAAGAACTGATAGGCCTTTCTAAGTGACTTTATTTTGTAAACATGAGTGGATGTTGCTCTGAATTTTGACGACTCTTTCACCTAGCACTTTATAATATCTCTGGTGTTTACAAAGTTGTGGGTGGCATGGAAAAGTGTATCCATGTGATTGATCAGCTGAGATAAGTGATACATCTTATGATAGTTATTCATCCTAAAGGTAGCAAGTTGTGTCCCACTGACACTGCTCAATGTCACAGTCTCGGGATCTGTGTGAGAGACAATCCAATGGATGATGTCCGCATAAGGGAAGGCAAGGTACCTGCATACAACCTTATGTAAGCCTGACCAGTGGATATTGACATACACCTGGCAATCCTTTAGATCTTCCTTGAAGTCCCCTATGAAGTTATCCTTGATTTCCTGCGATGTTAACTTCATGCCCTTCTCAATGAACAGTTGAGTTTCTACATAAACTGGGAAATTCACTTAGACCTGCTCAACTGCTTCCCCAGTGCTACTCTCGATAGTATCCTTTGATGCAGCTCTCTTGGAAGCCATGTTACCTGTAACTATTGGAGATTTGCTCAATAACAATTGTACTCAGAGATAGAGAGGACACTCATGGCATGCAAATGTTAACTTGAAACCAAAAGCACTTCGAGAACAGACCAAACAACAAACTGGGCAACTGCTAAGAAGAATTGCGCAATCCTAACCCTTAGATGTGATAACCTGCCAGCTGGTTCTGGTCATTACACAATCCCAACTACTAGTGGGGAGTTCTTGTTGACTGGAACTACACAATGTGCAGTTCAGTTAGGCTTAGGCCAGGTGAGACTGTGCATTACGTAATCCCAATGGTCAAGGCTCAAGATTGGCTCTTGGAACTGCGCAGTGCACAGTTGGGGCTAGGCCTAAGCAGCCTCTGTGCAATTCTTGGAGCCAAGGCAGAGCCTTGAGATCCATAAATGTGTAGTGCATGCCAAGGAGGAGCAAGATCTGTGCCAAGGAAGCCCAGATCTGCTAAATGGGAAAATGAAAATGAGCAGATCTGAAGGTGGAAGTGATGGTGGGTGCAGATCTGAGGGAATGATGATGCATTAAAATAAAGCGAGTGCAGGAATCAATCAAACTGAAGAACAATGAAGTGTGTGGAAAGAGTTGCTACAACGACAACTATTAGTGCAAAAACTGGGTAATGCATGTGACACTTGGGAAAGGCAATGCAAAACTTAAAAAAGCGCTTCTACAAGCTAAAACAAATCAAAACGCCAACATTTGTTCAGTAAAACGGGTAAAACAACACTCTCACAATCTAATCAAACAAAAGCGACAGGGAAAGCAATAAAAGACTAGAAAAGCAAGACTTACCTGAAAAAGTGATGACGATTGTGCCGAAGGTTCCTAGATCTCTTCAGAAATGTCAGATCTCCAAGGTCAAATGTGAAAATGAGCTCTAGTGGCATCCATTAAATAGATTTGGTCAATTTAGGGTTTATGACGTGATGGCCAAAAGTCTAGGAAAAAGTGACGCTTGGCAGCAGATTCCAAAAATAACTCAAGTGCCACCTTTGACTGCTACAAATAGATGCTATTTTTTAGGGATGGTTTTTCACTTTTTGCCTTTTTCTTTTTCAAGAAAAGTTGCCATGCATGCTCGAAGAGATTGCGTTGTTCCGGGGCGAACTATACAACTCACTGGCTCATGCATCGAGCAGCTTCTGAGGGAAAAGCTTCTGCATAATTTCTAGGCTAAGTGGCCCTAGTTTCCTCTCATGCTCTTCAAATTTTCCCAGCTGAAGGTTAGGTGTCAGCTGGCTCTACGCATTTATGGAGCTGGATGCTCATTGTTGGCTTGGACTGCACAATTCCCGAGAGTAAGGCTAGTTTCCCTCAAGGATTGTACAGTTCACTAAGGCAAGATTGGAACCAGGTTGAAACCAAGTCAAGAGATCATCTTGGGGGTTAGACACTAAGTCAAGTAAGAAACACAAGCCATACAGCAAAAGATGAATCTCAATCAAAGCACAAGTACCTAGGTTAGTGCGATATAAGCTACTATGATTTAGGAGGGAGGATCCAAAATGAAGCATAGGAAAAATTTTGGATGGTTGTTGTAGCCACTACAACATTGGCAACACACTAGTAGAACTCCAGCTCTCTGTATGGACCTTGTCTCATGTAAAACAAGTTTAATTCTTCCAGAAGTATTGTTCAATTCTTTGGTCATCATGGCTTCTTCACTAGCTTGAGTTAAAGATGTATTCCCCACCTTTCTCTTTATCGACATCACACATACCAAGCCAAGTCGACTGAGTTGTTTCGAATGGGGATGAGGTGTATATTGATGCACAAGTAATATAGACTGTCAGAGCCTTAGTTTCATCTCTGTTGTTGCTCTACTGCCAATAGGCCTGGATAGTACCTCGGTAGAGTCACTTCAGGAACACAAGCATTGCTCCATTGTCAGCGAGCCTGGACAGTACCCCAGCGGAGTTACTTGCTTCACCTCCTTGTACAGGAAGCCTTTATCTTCTTTCACCTTTATTTATTTTGATTTCATTTTATTTTTTCATTTTCAAAGAACTGTGCCTAGGAACTTATTTATTAATGAGGCGGAAGAGGGATCCTGACTTCTTGAGAAATGAAAAGGTTGTCCCTTAAGATAAGGATGTTTATATATACCTTTGACATACTTGTTAAGTTTATCCCCCTTCAACTTACTCTACTTGACTGAGTTGACAAGGGTTAATTGAATATAGAAAACCGATTAGAGTAAGCAGTACTAGTTAAGAGTGCAAGTGTTGTGATTTCACCAAGACTCACTCTGAAAGGAACGTATGTTCCATCAGGGTACCATTGACTAGAAGAAACGCAAGATCGTCATAAAGATATGGGATAGACAGATAACCAAATGTTGATAGTTGTATAATTCCTCTTGTATTTCACCCTGCTTTTCTCAAGAATCCAAACACGGTTTCATGGGGAAAGTAGTCCTAAGGGTGCACAGGAAAATAAAAATGAAGCAAAGGAAAGAAGAAAAACAAAGTAAGCAAACAAAATAAGAAAAGACAAACACTACTCCTACTCCTAAGCTAAACAAAGCATGGGCCAGCTCACGTGAAGTGATATTTCCAATGCAGCCATCGGTGCATTGGTTGACTCATGCAAGTGATGGCATGAATAACAAGAAAGATATTCAAGCCAACCAATAAACAAGAAATATAAAGCAATGCAAACCAAAATGTTCGAAGTTTGAATGCGTCTACAGAAAAGAAACAATTGAAAGCACATGAAAGGCACCCTGCAGACGTATCATGGTGTTGTGTCACATTGCGTGTGGATGATAAGGATGTAGACTCTTTCGAATGTGAAAAACGAGAAAGCATAAAGGAGGAAGAAAATTTTCGTTTGGCAACATTGTTCGCTACGTATGACTCCTCCAATGCCAGTGAGCGATAGGATCGTGTGATTCCGGTGGAGGATGTGTAAACTATAAACAAGATTGATTTTCAATGTGAACAAGAGAGTGATGAGGAGCCTAGGGGGATTTAACAGATTTCTGATCAGAAGTAGAACTAACCTCAAGGCTACGAGAACTTGACATAACCATCAGCTCAAGCTAAAGTGCCTCAACATCTTGAAGGGTTTCCACTTCATCAGAATATGTATCATCAAAGACTGGTGGCTTAGAAAGATCAACAATAGGTGAATCAAAATCATGATCGAGAGAATCAGTGAAAAGATCATGATAACCACGATCAGAAAATTCAAGATGGACATCAGCATCCTCATGATCTGACGAATCGTAAAGAGGTGTTGATGAAATACACAAATTTTCACCCTCTGAATTTCTAGAAATGAAAGATGAGAGATCGGGTAGGTTCAGGAAGAAATATTTGTCCTCTCCACAATCAAATGATAGATTGACATCCCACATGTTCTGTGAATGATCAGAAGTGGAAACATCCAGGGATAAATTTTCACAAGAAAAAGAAGAAGTGGCAGAATCGTGGAAGATGTCAGGATAAAGCAAACAAGTTGCAGATAGAAGGAGGCCATCCTTCACTGCAACTTCTTATTCAGATTCCCACACATACTCATCAAAAATGATAGCGCAGGTTGGTTGTCCAACACCAACTCCATCCATAACTCGATCCTCATGAACATCGCATGTAAAACCGAAACGGATGAACACAACACACCAAAATCCGGAGGATCAAAGAAACCAGGGGATGGAGGTCAAGGAGATGAGACCATGTGGCAACCATCAGGCTTGTAATCCAACTCTACACAGAAATCCAAAGTAGGTGGGGTGAGAGGAGGAGGTGAGAGTTCAACAGGTAGGTTCATAGCTTCTCCCACCTCGTCCTGCAGAGCTAGAGTTGTTTGATGAGAAGGGGACGGAGGGTCACTTGGGACAACAACCTTGTCTGTCTCAATTTTAGAAGCTCTAACATCGAGGTATGCTGGGAGGGGCTTGAAAGATTCTAACTCCTGTGAATTTTTAGAGATGTGAACAAGATACTGAAATCTTCCAGTCATAAATTTCCAATCAACTTCATCTTCTAGAAATTTAAAACAGTAATGACGTAAACGATCATAAAAGTGCGCAATATATTCGTCAGGTGCTTTTCATGATTTTAAGACTTTTTGATTAAGTTCTTTACGGTCATAAAATAAGAAAGCACGTCCTAACTCTCTGAACATGTGGTTGAAAGAGGTTATAGAGGTTGTGAGCAATGTGAGACACCATTGCTTAACGCTCCCTTCAAATGTGTAAGCGAACAACCCATAGGAAATGTTGTCCGAGAGGACTTCATTTCTGTCACAGAAACTCAAAAAGGAAATTACGTGAGTTAATAGGGATGTTCCGTTTTCACCATCATATTTAAATCGTGAAAATTCATCTATAACATCCACAACCACATCGAAGTAAGAACCCTGAGAAAAACATGTCGGGGTTGTAAGTCATGAATGATATAGAGAGATTCAAAACAAACTTTGAGGGCTTAGCTTGTCATCTAGCCCTCCTTCTAGTGCCAGAAATGTTGACGGTGTTGGACCCACCAACATTTAAGGGGATCTCCCTGGTAATAAGTCCCAACTATACCTCAGACAGTTTGGAGTAGGAGTCCCAACAATGGGTGGTAATGTAATGCCTTGACTACAGTAGCACGCAGAGATAAGTATGATGAGTTTTGTCAGAAGTAAGTGTGTGAACCTACAGCGAGTCAAGTGAGATGCATGGGAGTTCTAACACGCAAAGGGGAAAAGGAAGTCTGTCCCTTAGAAGCCTATAATAGTATGCACCCTGAAAGGAACACACGAGCGAAATAACATCACAAGCTGAAATATGGAATAGTCCACAAAAAAAAAGGACGAGTTAATCCAACAACACGCATTCAACAAGATTTATATAATTGCATACAAAGTAGTTCATAAGAAAATGAGTAATTTAAACAACATACATTGCTAAAGCAACCAGAATAGTCCAACTACAATAACAACATATGCATGAAAGTATGTTGGATCAATTATTATTATTGTAAGTGAAAGTTCCATCCATTCATACACCATTGACAACCACTAGCCCCAATAGTGGAACATTACAGTCAAGAACACATGCTCCTCTACAGAGGTATACTCGCTCTACGCTGTGGAGAAGCCAAGGCTCACCACAATACTCCTAAGCCTTCTTTAAGCCTAAGCCTAGCCAAAATCTTGGCTCCCAAAATCCCCTTCTATGATTTATGAGGTTCTATTTATAACAAAGGGTGGGGTGACCCTTGGCATTCCCCATTGTGACTCTTTGACTATCCTCATGACTCTTCAACTTCTTTTACAAATAACTGATTACATTACATAGTGATTGTTCACATTCCACAAATGACACTTGGAATTTCACTTACAACATATTTACAAATAATACACATTTTCCACATGTACCCATGTGAGACAAAATAGGCTAGATACAGCCTAACAAGACAAAACATTATGACTCAAAAGTTTTTGGAAAGACCAACTCGACGACCTCCACTTGATGTATCTCGGTGACGTACTCATACAAAAGCTTGGTATTGTGCTATGGTATCCCCATACTGCTTGATAGTATCTTTTTGATATCGGACTCTTGCCTCCATAGCTTCTGGGTATATGGTCTTGGAACCCTTTTCCAACTCATCCTAAAGCATGCGCAACATGGTCTTGACTACAGCAGGACCACCAATGTACTTCTGCATGTTTTCTGTGATTAGCTCCAAGTCATTGTTGGTGGCAGCTTGCCTTAGTTGCTCCATGTACATGTCGATCTCTAGTCAAACTTAATTCTTCTCCTTGGCTTCGATGAGGGAAATAACTGACGAGATCATGTGTGTTCTTACCATGACATCCAAACTCTTATACAACCATGCATATGAAGCCTTTATGCTACTCACGAATGGGGCAGGTTGCTCATAGTTTTTTATCTACATCGGGATCTTTTCTTTGTCTACCTTTGCCTGTGGCTTCATCATTTTGGGAAAGTGAAGAGGGGCTCCCTTGTACCTCATTGTCTATTCTTGCACATGGGCGATAGTAGTGTGTATGTCCCTAAGATTTTGGACAATATTCCTGCTCCACTGCTGGAAACCATATAGATGGACAACCGCCTTATGCCCGGTGACAAATCCATCATAGATTTTCTTCTTGGTGGCCTAAAGAGTTGATACTTCAGCAAGTATCGCTTTCCTTATCTTTGCCATTGCAGATCTTATGGATTGTTCTACCTTCTTCCTGGGCGCTTGCAAATTCTTTGCCATTTGTTCATTCTATGCTAATAGGAACTTGACATTTGAGCTCATGGCTCCTGCACAAGCCATAGTGGCATCAGCCATGGAGATTGGATGCTTTCTGACATTTGACACTATCATCCTTTCCTTCATAAATGCAAGTGACACGTGATCATCTAGGAAATGCTTTCTCCACACATTTACAATCTCTTGTTGCAACTCATCTTATGATAAATTGTACACTTCCATCACAGAATCATCAACAAGGAGAATAGTCTCTCCTTGCTTTCTTAGGACTGGTTCTGATACTAGAGGTGTTGGATACTAAGGGGCGACCTTGAATGCTCTCGGCATGAGGTCGATATCTTGGTCCAGTGGCCCCTGTCCCAAATCCAAGACTGTTGCTTCAACCATTTTCTCATTTTGTTGAGTAAGCTCCCAGTCTTGCATCTGCTCACTCTCTTCTTCATCTACTGTTTATTACCACTCCTCAACCTGTATGGGCATAGTTTTCTCTATCATCGCACCTTGCCCTTCTTCTTATTCTTGTTTCTACTTCTCTTCCCTCTCTCTCCATCTTAGCTCATGTTCTTCCTTCAACTTCTTCTTCGTTTCCTGCAACTTCCTTTATGCTACCTCCAACCTTTTCTTTTCTCTCTTCCTTCGCTCTGCTCTCTTTAGTAGTTGCTCCCTCTTTGCCTCCACTGCCAAAGCTGCTTTCTTAGTGATAGGATCTTCTTTGAACCTGTAGCTTTGCTCACCCTCTGGGTTCTTGGCAATCTTCCTCTTACCCTTATCCTGCGCCAATTTGCTGCTTATTGTTGGTGGTGTTGCTGTCTGTAGAGCAGATTTCCATGTTGTGGCTATACTGACTAGTTCATTGAGCTTGGATTAGTTGTAACAATACCTCCAAGGGTCCTCCTCTGCCCAATGACATGTCCCATGGATCCATGGATAGTTATCTTCACGTAGTGGTCCTTGAAAATACCATGGGGATCATACGGATTGAAGTCTTTGGTACCAAACTCAAACTTCGCTATCTACTTACCTTCGTCATCCGCATCTTTCAAGCTCTTAATCTCGTACAATACAATCCACAAAGGAAGAGCAGGCCATGGTGCCTTCTTCCTCCTATGCAGCCCTACTAATAAGCCTATGGAGATGTGATATGAGACCTCTTGCATGACCAACTTGTCTGTGGCATACCTTGGTAGAACATGCAGAGGCTTCTCTCTGCCAAAAATCCTGATGAAGGTGCCATTGGGTGAGGCATATGGATCTATAATGTTAAGTATTGCCTCCATCACTTCTTGGGACATGCAAGGTGGATATCTGTCAAAAATCAACTTGTACACCGGGATAATGAAATGTCTAGCTAGCCTCACCATAACTCCTCGATAGTTGCACTCACAAAACTACTTGCAATAAATATTGACATCATTCTCCTGGGGTGTCCATGTCTAACACATGTCAAGAAACTGATGTTGGGCACAGGTTGTATCAAGTAAATACGTGGACATGTAGAATCTCGCTTGCTCATCCTTGGGCAGATTCTGGGCATTAGTCACATGGACTTTCAACTGAAGAGCCAACAGATCAACCAGTTGAATGGCTTTCCGTCATTCACCAACTGATCCAACACAACCACCAAATTCTCCGAAAAGGTCCCCGTGCTCTCTTGACTGTATAATCGGCATGCAAATATGATCAAGAACTGGTAGGATTTTCTAAGTGACTTTTTCTTATATACATGAGTGGGTGTCTCTCTGAATTTCAACGACTCTTTCACCCAACGCTTTATAATATCTCTGGTGTTTAAAAAGTTATGGGTGGCATGGAAAAGTGTATCCATGCGGTTCACTAGCTGGCGTAAGTGATACATCTAATGATAGTTCTTCATCTTAAAGGTAGCAAGTTGTGTCCCACTAGCACTGCTCAATGTCATAGTCTCAGAATATTTGTGAGAGACAACCAGTGGATGATGTCCATGCAAGGGAAGGTGGGGTACATGCATGCAACCTTATGTAAGCTTGATCTGGATATTAACATACACTTACTGATCCTCTAGACCTTCCTTGAAGCCCCCTGTAAAGATATCCTTGATTTCCTGCCATGTTAACTTCATTCCCTTCTCAACGAACAACTGACTATTTGCATATACTGGAAAATTCACTGACACCTACTCAACTGCATCCTCAGTTCTACTCTTGACAGTATCCTTTGATGAATCTCTCATGGAAGCCATGTTACGTGTAACTATTGGAGATTTCCTCAACAAATGTTGTACCTGGAGACAGAGAGGACACTCATGGCATGCAAATATTAGCTTGAAACCAAAATCACTTCAATAACATACCAAACAACAAATTGGGCAACTACTGGGAAGAATTGTGCAATCCTAACACTCAGAGGTGACTGACTACCAGCTAGTTCTACGCATTGTGTAGTCCCAACTGCCAGTGGGGAGGTCTTGTTGATTGGAACTACACAATGCATAATTTAATCAGGCTTAGACCAAGAGAGACTGTGCATTGTGTAATCTCAGTGACTAAGGCTCAGGACTGACTCCTGGAACTGAGCAGTGCACAGTTCGGTTCAGGCCTTGGTAGCCTTTGCACAATTCATGGAGCCAACGTAGAGCCTTGAGATTTAGAAATGTGCAGTGCATGTTAGGGAGCAAGGACATCCAGGCCAAGGAAGCCCATATTTTCCCAATGGTATCATGAAATTGAGCAGATCTAAAGGTGGAAGTGATGGTGGGTGCATATCTGAGTGAATGATGATGCATGTAAATAAAATGAGTGCAAGAATCAATGAAACTGAAGAACAATGAAGTGTGTGGAGAGATTCGCTGCAACGGCGACCGTTAGTGCAAAAACGGGGTAATGCATGTGACACTTGGGAAAGGTAATGCAAAACTTAAAACAACACTTCTACAAGATAAAACAAATCAAAACACTAGCATTCATTCAATAAAATGGGTAAAACATCACTCTCACAAGCTAAGCAAACAAAAGCGATGGAAAAAACAACAAAATACTAGAAAAGCAAGACTTACTCGGAAAATTTGCAACAACAGTGTCGAAGGTTCCTAGATCTCCTCGGGAATGCCAGAGCTCCAAGATCGAATGTGAAAAATAGCTCTGGCGGCATCCATTAACTAAATTTGTCGATTTAGGGTTTATGATGCGAAAGCCAAAAATCTAGGAAAATGCGACACTTAGTTGTAGTTTCAAAAAATAACTCAAATGCCACCTCCGATTGCAAAAAATAGATCCTTATTTTTTAGGGTTGATTTTTCTCTTTTTCTTCCTTTTGCTTTTTTAGGAAAAGCTACCATGCATGCTCGAAGAGATTGTGTAGTTCCAGGGAGAACTGGACAACTCACTGGCTCATGCATCTAAGAGCTGCTGAGGGAAAAGATTTTATGCAATTTCCAGGTTGAGTGACCCTGGCTGCCTCTCATGCTCTACTAAGTTTCCCAGTTGAATGTTGGGTGTTAGCTGGCTCTGCACAATTCTAGAGCTGAAGACTCACTGTTGGCTTGGACTACGCAATTCCTGAGAGCAAGGTTGGTTTCCCTCAAGGATTTCATGGTTCACTAAGGCAAGCCTGGAACCTGGTTGAAACCAAGTCAAGAGATCGGCTTGGGGGTTAGACAGTAATTCAAGTAAGAAATAGAATCGATAAAGCAAAACATAAAGCTCATTCAAAGCACAAGTACCTGGGTCACTGCGAGATAAGTTGATGTGATTTAGGAGGGAGGCTCCAAAACGAAGCACGGGAAAAATTTTGGAGGGTGGTTGTAGCTGCTACAACATTGGTGACACACTAGTAGAAATCCAGCTCTCTGTATGGCCCTTATCTCATGTAAAGTGAGTCTAACTCTTCCAGAAGTATTGTTCAATTCTTTGATCATCATGGCTTCTTCACTATCTTGAGTTAAAGATGTAGTCCCTACCTTTCTCTTTATCAGCAGCACACATACCAATCCAAGTCAACTGATTTGTTTCGTTTAGGGATGAGGGGTATATTGATTCACAAATAATATAGATTGTCAAAGTCTTAGTCTCATATCTGGTGTTTCTCCATTTCCAGCAGGCCTCGATAGTACCTCGATAGAATCACTTCGGGAACACAAGCATTGCTCCTCTGCCAGTGAGCCTGGACAGTACCCCGGCGGAGTTACTTGCTTTACCTCCCTATGTAGGCAACATTTCTCTTTTTTTGCCTTTATTTATATTGACTTCGTTTTATTTTTTTCATTTTCAAAGAACTATGTCTAGGCTCTTATTTAATCATGAGGCAAAAGAGGGTCCCGACTTATTAAGAGCAGAAGAGGTTGTCCCTTCAGAGAAGGATGTTTATATATACCTTTGACATACTTGTTAAGGTTTTCCCCCTTCACCTTACACTACTTTACTGAGTTGACAACGATTAATCGAATATAGAAAATCGATTAGAGTAGGTGGTACTAGTTAAGAACGCAAGCGTTGTGATTTCACCAAGACTCACTCCGAAAGGAACGTATTTTCCATCAGGGTATCACTGACTGGAAGAAATGAAAGATCATCATAAAGAGAGGGGATAGATAGATAACCAAATGTTGATAGTTGTACAAGTCTTCTTGTATTTCACCTTGCTTGTCTCAAGAAGCCAAACATAGTTTCATGGGGAAAGTAGTCCTAAAGGCACACAAGCAAATAAACAAAGAAGCAAAGGAAAGAAGAAAAACAGAGTAAGCAAAGACAAAACAGTAAAGCAAACACTACTCCTACTCCTAAGCTAAATAGAGCATGGGCCAACTCACATGAAGTGATATTTCCAATGTAGCCACCGGCGCATTGGTTGACCCATGTAAGTGATGGCATGACTAACAAGAAATATATTCAAGCCAACCAATAAACATGAAAGGTAAATCAATGCAAACCAAAATGTTTGAAGTTTGAATGCGTCTACTAAAAATAAACAATTGAAAGCACATGAAAGGCACCCTGCAAACCTATCATGGTGTTGTGTCACATTATCCATGGACAACAAGAATGTTCACTCTTTCGAACTTGACAAATGACCAAACATGAAGAAGGAAGAAAATTTTCATTCGGAAATAGTGCTTGCTACGTATGACTCCTCCAATGAGTAAGCGATAGGATCATGTGATTTCAGTGGAGGATGTGGAAAGTGTAAACTATATTGATTTTCAATGTGAACAAGAGAGTGATGAGGAGCCTGGGGGGATTTAACATATTTCTGATCAGAAATGGAACTGACCTCAAGGCTACGAGAACCTGACATAACCATCAGCGCGGGCTTAAGTGCCTTGACAGCTTGAGGGGTTTCCACTTCATCAGAATATGGATCATCAAAGACTGGTGGCTTATAAAGATAAACAGTAGGTGAATCAGAATCATGATGGAGAGAACGAGTGAAAAGATCATGACATCCATGATTAGAAAATTCAATATGGACATTGGCATCCTCATGATCTGACAAATCGTAAAGAGGGGTTGATGAAAAACAAAAAAAATTCACCCTCTGTATTTCTAGAAATGAAAGATGAGAGATTGGGTAGGTTCGGGAAGAAATATGTGTCTCTCTGCAATCAAATTATGGACTGACATCCCACGTGTTTTGTGAATGATTGGAAGTGGAAACATCCGAGGATAGTTTTTTACAAGAAAAATCAGAAGTGGCAGAATCGCGAAATATGTCAAGATAAAGCGGACGAGGTGCGAACAGAACGAGGTCATCCTTCACTACAACTTCTTGTTCATATTCTAACACATACTCATCATAAATGATAACGCAGGTTGGCTGCCCGACACCAACTTCGTCCATAACTCAATCCTCGTGAACATCACATGTAAAACCCGGAATGGATGAACACAGCACACCAAAATTTAGAGGATCAAAGGAACCAGTGGAAAAAGGTGAAGGAGATGAGACCACGTGACAACAAGATGTCAACAAGATACTAAAATCTTTTAGTCATAAATTTCCAATCAATTTCATCTTCTGGAAATTCAAAATAGTAATCACGGAAACAATCATAAAAGTGTGCAATAGATTCATCAGGTGCTTTTCATAATTTTAATATTTTGCGATTAAGTTCTTTACGGTCATAAAAGGAGAAAACACGTCCTAACTCTTTGAACATGTGGCTGAAAGAGTGTATAGAGGTCGCGAGCAATGTGAGACACCATTTCTTAATGTGCCCTTCAAACATGTAACTGAACAACCCACAAGCAATGCCTCCAATGAGGGCTTTGGAAAATACTGTCCATCGATTATCAAGCAGGGCTGAGAAAACATAAGCTCATTGTCCTTTTCTATGTAGAGGATTTTGTTACCGCATGGGGATTCTTCAAAGAGGATCAATATGATAAATTTCATTCCGTCATCTGACTCATCTGAAGAAAGTTATAAATGTGTCACATTCTTTAATCCCCAAGAAGAACTTCTTATACATACTGTTTCTAGTTCTTCTTCCAGAGGTCTTGGTTATGTTAACGATTTTTCCCATTCCTTCATATAGGAGAAATCCTATTGACAAAATTCCAAAGCATGTTGAAATCCCTTCGGGTTCAGAAATTATAGCTTCCTAAAAATCTTCAAAGGAATTGGCCCTTATGATCCAGAAGATTCCTGGAAAAAGAAAATGTTCAATTGGGACATGTTCACTCATGAAAAAGAACATTTGTATATACAAGAAGTCAGGCTAATGGAAAAGAAAGACAGGCCTACCTTCAATAAATAGAATGTGGGCAAATGGAAAGAATGGATGAAGGCAAATAATCAGTGGATATCATTCTATGAATGGTATTATCCCTCTGCGAATATAATAGAGGAATCTCTGATGAAACAATTCAAAAACCAAGCCAAGCATAAACGAATCAAAGATTCAGAAAAAATTGTAGAAGAAATGATGCAAGAAAATCCTGTTGTAAATCCTCCTCCTTTAAAAGCTCTTGTTTTTGAGTCAAAGATCCAAAGTATGATGGCCAAGCCAAATATTCCAAGATCTTTGATAGCAGTTAGACAACAAGGGGAAGAATTAGTAAGACATATTTGTTCCCAGTTCCATGTAAATATGATCAGAACTGGAACCCCTAATAAGCATAAGTGGGAACTCCTTGATGGTTCAATTTTTGAGACTGATACAGAATTCCCTCCATGGAAGAATTTTGTCATTAGAGGTCAGGATGGGAAAATGTACAGAGTCCTTCCATCTCATCCTGATGACCCCTCTTTAGCAGCCAAAGACTCCATAGCTGCTACAAATTGGACAAATCTGGCCCTGTCCAGCCTTGAAAAGCATCTTAAAACCAGATTTGATTCTATTGAAACTGCATGCTCTGAATTAAAACTCATGGTTGATAGAGTTTTGCAGAAACAAGACTATAATATTGTCTGTCTGAATGACAGTGTGAAGACTCTAGTAGAAAATGACCAAACAATTGCTTAGAGCTTAGATAAGCTCACCCTGGCAACAGAAAAAAAAGATCCATGATGCAGCAATCGCTCATGGAAAGGAAATTGTCAAGGTCTCCACTAGCCTTGATATAGTTAAGAAACAAGTTTGGGAAGTGTCCAAAGGGATTGATTCTCTAAAAAAGAAACCAAATACAGATGCATATAAATCAACCACTCTTTTTTCTGATCCGAAAACTATTGTTCCTTATTCTCTCACATCCTCAGTGGAAAGTCTTATCAAGGCTTCTAGTTCAATTAAACTTTCCACCACCTACCTCTACTCATCCATATTCTCTATTTGCAAATCCCAGCTTTTTCAGCCCAGTCTCTACTTCAGCAAAATCTAAAGAAACTGAAGAAACTGCTAAGAGCCATGATAGTAGTTTCCTATTTGGAGACTCCTCTGCTTATATGGAAAAAGAAGAGGAAAGTGATGTGGATACAAGCTTACATAAGATTGATTCTGTTCCAGAAATTGATGATCTGGAAGCCTGCATCAATAATTTTTCTGTTCAAGATAAAGAACAATTTTGCATCTCAACCCCAGAAGAAAGCATTGAAACTCGAGTCAATGCCACTTCCTCTAGATCCCACTGGGATACTACATGGAATCCTGCCCCAGACCACTGAGATCTAATGAAATTTGAATATCACAAAGATTGGTCTGCCAATTCCACCTACTCGTGGAATATAGACAATTGCAAAGAAGCCAAAGTTATGTCTGTATTACACTCCATGCTTGTTTGTTACAAAACATACCTTGCAGATGAAATTAGCCCAATAAATGCTACTAGAATAATTATTGGCGGATTTGAAGGAACACTGGATTCATGGTTAAAATCTGAAACGATAAAAGAACCAAATCTTCTTCCCTATTGGGAACAGTCTGTGGTTTTAAATGAATATGTTTCTACTTATATGGATCCAGTCACTCACTTTCCTCTCAATAATATGATAGGAAAACTCATATATAGTATTACAGTAAATTTCATTAGTTTTCCACAAATCACCAATGACATTACGACTGTCACTTTGCTTGCCATGAAGTTGCATAATATGCAACATTTTGATGAATATTTTAATGAATTTCTTCACAGACTGCATACTCTATCTCCAGAATTGATACTTGAGCCAAAATGGAAGGAAATCTTTGTAGCTTCTCTTCCTCAATGGGTTTCAACAGCAATTGTGAATAAATTACCAGGAAAAATTGGAGATTATAAGTTTGGAATTATCAGGCAAGCTGTCAAAGCTATTATTGTAGAACTTTGTTCGTAGATGAAAATTGCTAGAGCTGCTACCAACCCAAAGAAACCACATGGCTACCAACAGCTCTGTAAGCAATGGCACCTTGGCAAAGCTGGAAATTCTGAGGGGCAGAGAAAGAAAAAATCCAGAAATTTTAAGAAGAATTCCCAGTCTTACCAAGATAAAGAAAGAAAACATTATAGAAAGAAACCATAAAAGCACACAAAAATGTTTTGTAAAGAAAAAGAAATCATTTGTTTCAACTGCAACAAGAAAGGCCACACAGCTCCAAATTGTCCAGAAAAGAAGAAAGAAAAATCAAAGAAAAAAATGTCATATAGAAATAAGAAAGGAAAAGTTAATTTCTTTGATTTGCCTAGTAGCTGTGATGAACTTCTATCCTCTGATTATGAGACAGAAAATGAATTGAATCATGTTTATTCTGATACATATTCTTATGAAGAATTGTGCAGGGATCCGCACTGCACAGAATGCAGAGATTGTGATTGTAGTGACCCAGATATTTGTAACTGCAATGCAGTTAGGATGATGAGAACAGATGATGATGAGATAAGCAGAAATCTCCTCACGCAAATGATGGCAGCCACTGATCCCCAGATCAAGGAAATGTATAAATCTTTATTAACAGATCACCTCACTAAGATACCCTCCAGTTCAAAGAAATCTCCAAATAAAGGGTATGTGCCTCCTACATCTTTATTCTAGGTAGAAGCTTTGACACGACAGTTTAGAAATGAAGACTTCGGAGAAGATTTGCCACAAACATTGCCTGGTATTCATCAAGCAATTAAAGAACTGAGAAAGACAATAAAAGAAAATAGGAGATTATGCATAGAAAATCACAAAGAATTGAGCATAAGGTTGATGAATGCGCAAGAAGCCTCATCCTCACAAAATCCTGATATATCAGGAAAAGAGGAAAATTGGACATTTCATGCAAACCCCATAATGTCACAGACACATCAGCATGATAGTTAAGGAGAAGAAGATGAGGAAAAGGATAGAAAAGATTTTGGATGCAATATCATGAACAGAGATGTCATGTATTGTGTAAAAATGAAAGTTAAAATTGGAAATCAGTATGAGTATTGGAAAGTTCTTATGGATACTAGTTCCAGGTTAAATATTGTAAGTGACACTGTAGTAAGCATGCATCATCGGAGACCAACTGCTTGCCCCAAAGTTACTACAGCAAGTGGAGATATTGTCACTAAACATGAAGCAGAGATAGATGTTTCCTTGACTGAAAAAATTGGTGTTCATTTAGTCTGCCCAATAGTTTCAGGGATGGATTGTGCCATGTATCTTGGCATTCCTTTCTTCCAGAACTTTGAGAAACACGGAGCTAAGCTAGACAGTACCAGTCAAAGGTGTGGCTATTTTGTCAGCTTAGAGGATAAAGAAATTTTCTTTCCATTTATTAATTCTAACTGGCCTAATAGATTAAAACGGATTGAAAGAATGGAAAATCTATTAGCCAAGATGGAAATAAAGAAAGAAATTTTGAAAACAGAAGACCATCTAGACAAAGGAAAATATGCCAAGGAGATAGCAGATCTCGCCACTAAATTCAATGAATGTTGCTCAGATGATCCAAATGCCTTCTGGCATATTCACAAACAGGAAGTGGAACTTCATCTCAAGAAAGAATTCAGTGGGAAACTCAGAAGATCCAGAGCAATACCAATGAATGAAGAACAGTTGAAGCTATGCAGAAAAGAAATAAAAGATCTTTTGGAAAAGGGACTTATCAGGAAGAGAAAAAGTCCAATTGCTTGTTTTGCATTTTATGTAAATAAGCATGCAGAAGTGGCTAGAGGGAAACCAAGATTTGTAGTCAACTATAAACCTCTTAATGCTATTATAGACTATGATGCCTATCCATTACCAAAGCCATCTATGATCTTAGCACAGATCTCTAAATCAAAAGTCTTTTCAAAGTTTGATCTTAAATCAGGATTTTGGCAGGTTGGCATCAAAGAAGAAGATAAGTGGAAAACAACATTTTCAGTTCCTGATGGCCATTATGAATGGAACATCATGCCATTCGGATTAATCAATGCTCCTTCAACCTTTCAAAGAATAATGGACGAGACTTTTGAAGGAATGGAGGAATTCCTAAATAAATATATTGATGAATTATTAATTCATTCTGATAATATTGCTGACCATATTAAGCATTTAAAACTTTTTCTGCGCAGGGTCAAAGAAATGGGCATAGTTTTATCAGAACTGAAGATAAATCTATTCAAGCCAATCATAGACTTTTTGGGTTACAACATACAGTATGGATCTTATACTGTAATTCAAAGAAGTCTAAATTTTGTAGATCACTTCCCTAACGAAATCAAAGATAAGACTCAATTGCAAAGATTCTAGGGAAGTTTGAACTATATTTCTAAATTTCTGAAGCATTGTGCACAAGAAAGAAGGTTGTTAAACCAATGGCTTCAGAAGGATCTGATTCCTTGGAATAATGATTGCACTCAAGCAGTCAGAAGAATCAAAGAAAAAGTCAGAAATATCCAGCCTCTTTCTCCGATTAGAGAAGATTGGGAAAAAATTATAATGACAGATGCCAGCTATGAGGGATGGGGGCAGTCCTTTGTCAAAAGAACCCCAGCACCAAGCAGGAGATAGAAGTCTGCCAGTATGCATCTGGTTTGTGGGCCAAAACCCAATTGAATTGGTCCAGTCTGAAAAAAGAATTAAGAGTTGTTTGTTTAGGAATAGCTAAGTTCAAAGACTTCATCATCTATACAAAGTTCACAGTCAGGACAGATTGCCAAGCACTGAAATACGCAATACACAATTGTGATTTTGAGGATGCTACTATGGTTAGATGGGTCATGAATCTAAGCCAGTATAATTTTGACATAGAATTTGTCAAGGGGGAAAAGAATAGTTTTGCAAATATGCTGAGCCGAGAATTTTTGTCAGCACACTCAGTCTTATCTTTACAATGCAATTTCATTAGAAGGAATGAAGATCATGTTGAAATTGAAACCCCTACAAGATGGATAAGATATGAATTGGAAACTCCATTGCTGATTCACGATGAATCCTGGTATCCTATTAAGGAAATCAGGCATAGAATTGGGATTCCTTATTTATGGACAGAGACAATGCAAGACCAGATGAATAATGAAGCCATACAAGCATTAGACTACCTAGAGCATATTGGTAGTATAATTTATATGTTGCAGAAAAGGGATGATGATGAGGATTGCATTGAAAGTTGCCATATCACCTTCAGAAGATTTGGCAACCACCTTCGTAGAGAAAATTATGATACAGATCGACAGAAGGATGCATTTTTTGAAAGTATGAATTTGCAAAATTATGCTTCTAACCTGTTTTATTGTATGCAGTTCAACTTTGACTTTGAAGGAATGACGGTAGAGGCATTGGAACAAAGTGACCCCACTCTAGAATGGCTCTTGGAATGGTGGAAAATCTATGGGCTGTCAGCACTTGTGATAAAACCTTACTCTCTTCACATGCTTAAGATTCCAGGCTTCAGTGAACCCAGAGCTCACATGAGTGGAATAGTGTACAAATCTGTTGAAAATATAGCCGACATTGGAGACCTTCCCTTCTTCCAAGGCGTGAAGAGATGTGGCCATGTACGCTGGTTCGTAACGAATCGTTACAGGGTAAGGAGCATCTCTAGCAGCACAAGTTATGATAGATTTCATGAACAAATTGATCCCAGTACAAATCCTTTCCTTAATCTCAGTTTTCTAGAGCCACTTGACCGACATCATCTTCAGGTTTGGGAAACTGAGAAAGAAGTCCTCGTGCAATACTTCAATAATTTCCTGATTGAAAGATTTAACAATCAACACTATTCTTACCCACAAATAGATTACTTTGTACTTTAAGGGTGTAGTCTTTCCAACCGACGTTGGTGTTGGACAAGCTTTCGTGGATTCCCTCGTACTGGAAATCTCCACTATGTAATCTTTGTACAGATATGTATCCTATCTTTAAGTCCTGTCGAGCTTTCATGGATTCCCTCGTATTGGTAATCTCCACTTTCTAATCCCAATAAGTGTCCTAGATTCGGTCCCCACATGCCTCTGGCTATCCGTAAAAGGAGAAGGGATGAGATAACATGGGATGGTACTCCCATGCCTGAATCTAGCTTTCAGCGATTTGATCCAGTCAGTACAGCATCTATGCATCTGAGTCATTAGTCTGTAATCATAAGACTCACGGATGTTTGTTCCCTCCAAGAGCTATAAAATGATGAAGCCTTGGAGTAAGATTCATTCGGTTGAGCCTAGTATAGAGTTGAGGTCGAGAATTCTCCTGCTCTGCATCTGCGAACTGTTAGTCTAATCTGCTTGCAACACGAGAAATACTCAAGTTTTTAGGAGATTTGAGGAGCCTGCGCATCAGTGCTTGACACTGGTGTGAACCTAAAGTGGCCAGATCTTTTAGAGAGTTTGTTGTTCTGTAATAATCTTTTAGACTCAGCCTGCTTGTTGGCCAGGTAGCCTGTAGATCTATTATGCCTTGGCTAACTTATATCTACTAAATTCCGCAGCAGTCTATCTGAGGAAAAAGATTCTCCTTTGTAATCTCTGCATCCATCTATAAATAAAATATCATATTTTCTACTCCACTTGTGATATCTTTCTTTATTCCGCATAATGATATCAGTGAAAGGTAAAGGTCCTATAAAAATGGTATCAGAGCCAGTAAGTCTTTGTTTGAGGGGATGTTGTCTGTGAGTTATTGTTTGAGTGGATCGCAAATTTGTTGAGACCGAGAATAGCGTTTGGAGCCCGTGTTTGCCACAAATGGCATTTGAAGGGTGTTGAAGACGTTCGGTGTAGAATTCGAGTCAAGGAAGCTGCAATCTCTCCTACAGCAGAAAGCCGCAAAACTTCTTGATCTCATTGAGCAAGATATTTTCCGGGTATTTTCCATCTTCTTCCATCTTTCTGTAGAAATGGATGTGTTTAGTAATAGTTCTCCTTCTAGCTCAAAGGGAATGTTTGGGTCAAAACACTTTAAAGATGTTCAGACAGAAGATGAATTAAAGTCAGGACTCGAAAGTTTATGTCACTTCGAATCACCTTCTGGAAATCATGCTTCTATTGAACAAGAAGAGTTAAATCCCACTGTAAACTGGAAATTACCTCCAGTATCCCCTACAGAAGTATATAGAGGACTCTCTCCATTCCACTTTAAAGCCCTAAGCCAAATCAAAATCCGTGAGAAAGCAGTTCAAACGGATTTAAACCTTAATATCATGATGATTGTTCCCCTCTTAAAAGAATGTCAAATTAAAGCTGCCTTAAAAAGTGGATACCAATACGTCCATCTGGGGATGGTAAGGATCGGGCTAAATGCTCTACATAGAAAATGACAATTTGGAGTTGTGTGGCCTTTCTTGTTGCAGTTGAAACAAATGATTTCTTTTTCTTTAGAAAACATTTGTACAGGACCTTTACCTTTCATAGGACCAATACGTCCATCTGGGGATGGTAAGGATCGGGCTAAATGCTCTACATAGAAAAGGACAATTAGCTTATGTAGAGCATTTAGCCCGATCCTTACCATCCCCAGATGGACGTATTGGTCCTGTAAAAGGTAAAGGTCCTGTAAAGTTCATTCCTGCCACAAAAACTCAAAAAGGAAATTTTTTTAGTTAACAGGGATGATTCGTTTTCACCATAGTATTTAAATCGTGACAAGTCATCTATAACATCCACCGGCTCATCGAAATCAGAAGCATGAGAAAAACATGTCAGGGTTGAGATTGTGATGTAAGTCATGAATGATGTGCAGAGATTCAAAACAGACTTTGAGGGCTCATCTTTTCATCTGACCCTCCTTCTAATTCCAAAAATGTTGACGGTGTTGGACCCACCAACATTCAAGGGGATCTCCCTGGTAAGACCTCCCAACAAGACCTCAAACAGTTTGGATTAGGAGTCCCAGTAGTGGGTGGTAATGTAGTTCCTTGACCGCAGTAGCATGCAGATATAAGCATGATGACTTTGTCGGAAGAAAGTGTGTGACATTGTAGCGAGTCAAGTGAGATGCATGGGAGTTCTAACACATGGAGGGGAAAAGGTAGTATGTCCCTTGGAATCCTATAATAGTATGCAACTTGAAAGGAAGACATGAGTGAAATGACATCACAAGCTGAAATATGGAATATTCCACAAAACAAAGTGACGATTTAATCCAACAACATTCATTCAACAAGATTCATACAATTGCATACAAACTAGTTCGTAAGAAAATGCGTAAGTTAAACAACATACATTGCTAAAGCAACCAGAATAGTCCAACTATAATAACAACATATGCATGGAAGAATGTTGGTTCAGTTATTATTATTATAAGTGAAAGTTCCATCCATACATACACCATTCACACCCACTAGCCCCAATAGTGGAACATTACAGTCAAGAACACATACTCCTCTGAAGAATTATACTCACTCTACGTTGTGGAGAAGCCAAGGCTCACCACAATACTCTTAAGCCTTCTCTAAGCCTAAGCCTATCCAAAAGATTGGTGCCCAAAAGCCCTTCTATAAGTTATGAGGTTCTATTTATAACAAAGGGTCGGGTGATCCTTGACATTCCCCTTTGTGACTCTTTGACTATCCTCATGACTCTTCAACTTCCTTTACAAATAACTCATTACATTACATAGTGATTGTTCACATTCCACTAGTGACACTTGGAATTTCAATTACAACATATTCACAAATAATATACATTTTCCACATGTACCCATGTGAGACAAAATAGGCTAGAGACAGCCTAACAAGACAAAACACTATGACTCAGAAGTTTGGGGAAAGACCAATTCGACAACCTCCACTTGATGACTCTCAGTGACGTACTGATACCAAGCTTGGTATTGTGCTATGGTGTCCCCATACTGCTTGATAGTGTCTTTCTGATAGCAAACTCTTGCTTGCATAGCTTCTGGGTATATGGTCTTGGAACCCTTGTCCAACTCATCCTAAAGCATGTACAACATGGTCTTGACTACGGCAAGACCACCAATGTACTTTTGCATGTTTTTTGCGCTTATCTCCAAGTCATCGTTGGTGGCCTCTCACCTTAGCTACTCCATGTACCTATCGATATCTAACCAGACTTGGTTCTTCTCCTTGGCTTCAGTGAGGGAACCAATTGACGGGATCCTGTGTGTTCTCACCATGACATCCAAACTCTTATACAACCGTGTATATGAAGGTTGTATGCTACTCAAGAATGAGGTGAGTCGCTCATAGTTTTGGATCTGCATATGGATCTTTGCTTTGTCTAACTTTTCCTGTGGCTTCATCATTTTGGGAAAGTGAAGCGAGGTACCCTTATACCTCATTATCCATTCTTGCACATGAGCGATAACAGCATGTATGTCCCTGAGAGTGTGGATAATCTTCCTGCTCCGCCGCTCGAAACCATATAAATGGACAACCACCTTATGCATGGTGACAAATCTATCATAGAGTTTCTACATTGTGGCCTCAAGAGTTGATACTTTAGCAAGTATCGATTTCCTCATCTTTGCCATTATGGATCCTACAGATTGTTCTACCTTCTGCCTGGCCACTTACAAGTTCTTTGCCATCTGTTCATTCTCTTATAACATGAACTTCACATTTGAGCTCGTGGCTCTTGCACAAGCCATAGTGGCATCAGCCATGGCGATTGGATGCTTTTTGACATTTGACACTATCACCCTTTCCTTCATAAATGAAGGTGATGCGTGATCATCCAAGAAATGGTTTCTCCAGGTCTGTACAATATTCTGTTTCAACTCATCAAATGAAAGATTGTACACATCTATCATCGAATCATCATCAAGGAGAACAACCTCTCCTTGTTTGCTCGGGACTAGTTCTGATACTAGAGGTGTTGGATATTGAGGGCTACCTTAAATGCTTTCAGCATGAGGTCAGTATCTTGGTCTTGCGGCTCCTTTCCCAACTCCATGTCTGTTGCTTCAACCATTTGCTCAATTTTTTGAGCAAGTTCCCGGTCCTGTATCTGCTCACCCTCTTCTTCATCTGCTAGTTGTTCTGGCTCCTGAACCTGTATGGGCACAGTTTTTTCTATCATCGCGCCTTTCCCTTCTTCCTATTCCTATTTATGCTTCTCTTCCCTCTCTCTCCTTCTTATCTCTTGTTCTTCCTTCAACTTCTTCTCTATTTCCTACAACTTCCTTTCTGATTCCTCAAACCTTTGCTTTTCTCTTTTCTTTCGCTCTGCTCTCTTTAGCCGCTACTCCCTCTTTTCCACCGCTGCCAAAGCTGCTTTCTCAGTGATAGGATCTTCTTTGAACTTGTAGCTTGGCTCAACCTCTGGGTTCTCAACAATCTTCCTCTTACCCTTATCCTGCGTTGGTTTGCTACTTCTTCTTCTTCTTGTTGTTGTTGTTGCTTATTATGGTGTTGTTGCATGTAGAGCGGTTTTCCATGTTGTGGCTATACTGACTAGTTCATTGAGCTTGGGGTGGTTGTAACAACACCTCAAAGGGTCCTCCGCTTCCCAATGACGTGTCCCATGGATCCATGGATAGTACACCTTTGCACAGTTTGCCTTCCAAATAAAGTGGGGATCATACGCATTGAATTCTTTGGTGCAAAACTCAAACTTCATTATCTCTTTAGGTTTGACATCTGCATCTTTCAAGCTCTTAATCTCATACAATCCAATCCACAAAGGAAGAGTAGGCCATGGTGCCTTATTCCTCCTATGCATCCCTGCTGATAACCCTGTGGAGATGTGATATGAGACATCTTGCATGACCAACTTTTTTGTGGCATACCTTGGTAGAAATGCGGAGGCTTCTCTCCACCAAACATCCTCATGAAGGTGCCACCGAATGAGGCATATCGATCTGCAATGTTAAGGATTGTCTCCATCGCTTGTAGGGACATGCAAGGTGGATCCTACTCAAAGATCAACTTTTACATCGGGATAATGAAATAGTCAACTAGCCTCGTCATAACTCCTTGGTAGGTGCACTCGAAAAGCAACTTACGATAATTATTGACGACATTCTCTAGAGGTGTCCATGTACAACCCATGCCAGGAAACTGATGTTAGGCATAGATTACATTAAGTAAATACGCAGACATGTAAAATCTCGCTTCCTCATCCTTGGGCAAATTTTGGGTGTTAGTTACATGGGCTTTCAACTAAAGAGCCAACAGATTCGACCAATTGAATGACCTTCCGTCATTCACCAACTGGTCCAACACAAGCACCCAATTCTCCGAAAAGGTCTTTGTGCTCTCTTGACCATATAATCGGCATACAAAGATGATCAAGAAATGGTAGGTCTTTCTAAGTGACTTTGTCTTGTAAACATGAGTGGGTGTCACTCTGAATTTCGACGGCTCTTTCACCCAGTGCTTTATAATATCTCTGGTGTTTACAAAGTTGTGGGTGGCATCGAAAATTGTATCCATGTGGTTCATCGACTGAGGTAAGTGATACATCTAATGATAGTTATCCTTCCTAAATGTAGCAAGTTGTGTCCCACTGACACTGCTTAATGTCATAGTCTCAGGATTTGTGTGAGAGACAAATCAGTGGATGATGTCCGCACAAGGGAAGGTGGGGTACGTGGATACAACCTTATGTAAGCTTGACCGGTAGATATTTACATACACCTGTTGATCCTCTAGATATTTGTTGAAGTCCGCTGCAAATATATCCTTGATTTCTTCCCATGTTAACTTCATGCCCTTCTTAATGAACAACTGAGTGTCTACATAATCTGGAAAATTCATTGACACCTGCTCAACTACTCCCCGATTGCTACTCTTGACAGTATCCTTTGATGCAACTCTCTTGGAAGCCATGTTACCTGTAACTGTTGGAGAGTTTATCAACAACTGTTGTACCATGAGACAGAGAGGACACTCATGGCATGAGAATTTTATTGAAACCAAAAGCACTTCAAGAACAAACCAAACAACAAACTGGGCAACTACTGGGAAGAATTCTGCAATCCTGACCCTCAGAGGTGACTAACTTCCAACTGGTTCTGCATGTTTCGTAGTCCCAACTACCAGTGGGGAGGTCTTACTGACTGGAACTGCACAATGCGCAGTTCAGTCAGGCTTAGTGATCCGAATTTAAACAGGAACGCAACAAATTACAGATATAACCATAAATACAAAGATGCAATAGAAATAACACTTCATTTCAAGAATATCAAATACTAAATTATGCATACAAACATAATGGAAATAAGACTAGTTTGGGCGATGGTAGCTTATCTTTAAGAAGAGATGTGTCGGCTACATGCCTCTGAACTGTGTTATAATGAGGCTCAAGGGCCTTTTTATTATTGAACAAAAAGAGAAAACCCTAAACAACCACAACCCTAATCTGAGGAGATCTAACACCAAGAGTTTATGGCCCCGTTGGGGTGAGTTGGATAGTCAACTTCCCGGGGTCGCGACTTGGTCATATTATCTCCGTTTGACGTGCATGATAACCCGTTGGAAAGATCTCTTTGAGGACTATGATGGAAAATACAATTTTAGATAATAAAAAATTTGTTGGCTGTAGATTTCCAAAAAACGTCGTTTAGGGCCTCAAAATGGTGTCGGAAGTTTAGGACCCGAAAAAACTACTAAAAATAGTAAATTGTGCTACAATTAAGGAAATTGAAAAAATGAAAGAACAATGATGGGGGTCCAAGTGGAATTCGCAGGTGGCCACCAATATCCACCTAGATCATTCTTCCCCCCTTAGGAAGCAATGGTCCCCATTGCGTTGAGATCCTCCATGAGATGAGGAAACTTCTGCTAAACTTGGTCCCTGGTGAACCATTTTCCCTAGTGAAGGAGTTGGCCTGCTTTGACAACTTGGTACAGTTGCATCTTCTGTTGGCGAGTGTTCTTGATCTGCGTGTCCATGATCCGATCAGTTGTGGCTTGCTCCATGCAATCTGGTTTTAACTCTCTAGCTGTGAGTTGTTCTGCAATGTCTAGTGTGTCCAGCAATGGTGGGAAGTATGGTCGAAGGCGGTCCACATTGAACAATGAGTGCAGGACAAGGAGTGGGGGAATGTTGAGCTCAAATGCATTATCACCCATAGCCTTGGTAATGGTGTAAGAACCATATAGGAGTGGTCTGAGTTTACAATAGGCTCCGGTAAGGCATTCCTTCTACAAATGCAACCAGACTTTGTCACCCACCCGAAACTTGTGTGGCACCCGATGTTGATCCTGTCGTTGCTTGTACTTGGCATTTGATTTCTCCAAAATGTCATGGACCTGCTGGCGGATATGTTGGATGTGCTCAATGAAGTTGTTTGCCTTATCGGCTTTCGACTGGACATGAGCTGAATCTACCTGAGTAGCTACAAATGGTAAGGCCACATTAATGGGACATAGTGGCTGGAATCCCAAGCCCACTTGAAAAGGGATGTGGCCAATCGAGTTGTGGAGAGCCCGGTTATAGTTGTGCTAGACATAGGGAAGGCTCTCGTCCCATGTGTGTGGATGCTTTGAGTTATAGATGCGCAGAATTTGTACAATCATCCTGTTGATGAACTCTGTCTGGCCATCAATTTGGGGATGTAAAGCTATGGACTTAGTGAGCTTGGTGTCCAACATCGACTAGAGACTGGACCAAAATGTACTGAGGAACTTGTTGTCCCGATCTGAGATGATAGACTGTGGGATCCTGTTGTGCTATACAACAACCCCCCATTTCATAAAATTTTACTTTAGAAAACTATAATATGAAATGGGTCCCTTTTAGATTAAATTGGTATTAACCCATCACTCCTCTAAAGGTCCCGAAACAAACAAAACATTATAAAAACCTTTTTGAGTTGATAAATAATCGGTCTTAAAATAAAATGAATAATTCTTTATTATTGCGATAAAGCGATCGCAAGATCACATATCGCAACAACAAAGGATGCATAACCATGACCCATGGATTCTCCCCGATGCGACAAGCGCGAGTAACCATCAGTTATCGGGAAAACAAACAATAAAAGGCCCCTCCCCTTGCACCAATGCGATATCGCAATCGGCAATCAGGGAATGCAATATGAATATAACGAACTCTCCTCCTTAAAGCTCCCGATGCGAGTCAAGCGATATCGCTATCGGTGATTCCACAAAAAACTCAAATAAGATTGCCCAAGGCTTTCTCCGGTCACCGATTGCAATAAAGCCAAACGCAACTTTCGAAAAAGATTGATATGACTTCGATATATTATATTAATTATCATGAAAAGCCTTTTCTCTTCCCGATAGTGATTCGCTTGCGTCCAACTGCGAAAAAATCAAATCCATGCTTAAACGGTTATTCGGCAAATAAAGGATATAATGAGCATTTAAATGATTGATAGGTTTAAACAGCCAATTAATGGAGTAGTTATGCCTAAATCCCTTCAGAGATTGTATCTGCAGGAGCCTTATGATAAATCTTCCATTATTCATTAATTGACACAATTCCTCCATACTTGGTTTTCGCCATCTATTCTCCACATTACGTTCACTTTTCTCTTGTGCAGAGTTTTTCCGCAGTAGCGATTTCAGACCAAATGGGGAAGAAATCTAAGAAATCTGGAACGACTTCAGCTTCTGCGGTAACAGGACAACATGCCACCAATCTGAGACCAAGCAAAAAGGTATTAATCTCAGATACCACATGTCTCGGCCTTGGTAGTACTACTTGGCAAAACATTTACAACCTGGTTGAAGCCGAGGAACCTCAGCGAACATCGGTACAAGCTACAGCAGGCTCAAGCGGGAAGTCTGATGCTACTCTAAAAGATTTGGCTGATTCCTACCTGCACAAGATAGCCGCTCGAGAGCAAATTCTTCCATATACGGATGTGGTGAGATGGGAAATTGAAGAAATTCCAATTACAAGCAGAACATTCTGCATTGTTGATCGGAGAGTATTCTATTCATTTCAGCCCAATGATTTGAGACAAATGTACCATTTGCCCGAACCGGAGAAGAAGTATAATAAAGCCTTCCTGGAGAAGTTTAGAGACGAGAATGAAACTGAGTCGGAGCCTATACGGGAATGGAGACAGAACCCGGCGAAACACAAACATGAGTCTTCGGGTAAGTACTCCGTCGACTCCTTATGCTCTCCTTATTGTTATGCTGGAGTCATGATGTGTCGAATGTGGGGATTGCATGATCTTCAAAATTTTCCATAGAGATGGTACCTTTGATGGAAGCAGCAATGTATTAGTGA